>JAKCPB010000501.1:0-89329 GCA_021442155.1 Cymbidium sinense | reverse complement strand
TTTAGTTGTTATTTATTTTATTTTTATTTATTTTCATTTTTTATTTTAGTATATTTTAAGCTTTTATTTAGGTTTTAGTTTAGCTTTTTATTTTAATTTTTTTTATTTAGGTTGCGGTTTATTTATTTATTTTATTTTTAGGTTTTATTTAATTTAGGTTTAGGTTTTTAGGTTTTTAGGTTTTTAGGGTTTAAGGTTTAGAGTTTAGGGTTTATGGTTTTAGGGTTTTAGGTTTTAGGGTTTAGGGTTAGAGTTTATGGTTTAGGGTTTAGTGTTTAGGCTTTAGGGTTTAGGGTTTTTAGGGTCTAGGGTTTAGGGTTTAGGGTTTAGGGTTCTAAGTTTGGGGTTTAGGGTTTTAGGGTTTTAGGGTTTAGGGTTTAGGGTTTATGGTTGTAGGTTTAGGGTTAGTTTTAGGGTTTAGGTTTAGGGTTTAGGGTTTTTCTTTTAGGTTTAAGGTTCAAGTTTTAGTTTAGGTTTATTTTTAAATTAAATAGGTAGGTTTAGGTTTATTTTATTTTAGGATTTAAAGGTTTAGTGGAATTTGGCAGGTTTTAGTTTTAGGTTTAGGGTTTTAGAGTTTAGGGTTTAGGGTTTAGGGTCGTAGGTTCAGGCTTTAGGTTTAGGGTTAGGGTTTAGGGTTTCGGGTTTAGAATTTAGGGTTTAGGGTTTAAGGTTTAAGGTTTAGGTTTAGGGTTCAGGTTTTAGTTTAGGGTTTAGGATTTATGGTTTAACATTTTTAGGGTTTAGGGTCTAGGGTATAGAGTTTATGGTTTAAGGTTTAGGATTTTTTTTAATTAACTAAATCAGTAGGTTTAGGTTTATTTAGTTTACTTTAGGGTTTAGTGTTTATGTATTTATTTATTTTTGTTTAAGTTTATTTTTAAATTTATTTAGTTTAGTTTCTTTATTTTAAGTTTATTTATTTTAGTTTATTTTTTTATTTTTAGGTTTAGGTTTAGGTTTATTTTTTAGTTGAGTTTTATTTTTATTTTATCTTGTAAGTTTAGGTTTTTAGATTTTTTGGGTTTAGGGATTGAGGTTTACGGTTTAGGGTTTAGGGTTTTAGCGTTTAGGGTTTAGGGTTAGGGTATAGGGTTTAGGATTTAGGATTAAGGGTTTTTCGGGTTTAGGGTTCAGGGTTTGGAGTATTTATTTAATTATTTTAATTTATTTTTTTATTTTTTTATTTTTAAAGTTTATGGTTTAGGTTTTTTGTTTAGGGTTGATGTTTTTGTTTAGCTTTATTTTTAAATTAGGTAAACTGATAGGTTTTGATTATTTTTAGTTTATTTTTAGGGTTTATGGTTTAGGGTTTAGGTTTTTATTTTTTTATTTTTTTTTAAATTAAGTAAACTGCATGTTTATGTTTATTTATTTTACTCAGTTTATTTTTTTATTTTTTATTTATGTTTATGTTTAATTTTATTTTTAGTTTAGTATATTTATTTTAGATTTATTTATTTTAGTTTAAGTTTTTTATTTTAGTTTATTTTTTAGGTTTAGGTTTAAGTTTAGGTTTATTTTTTAGTTAAGTTTATTTTTATTTTATTTTTTGGTTTAGATTTTACTTTTTATTTTTAGGTTTAGTTTTTGTTTTGATTTTATTTTCTTAGGTTTAGGTTTTAGGTTTTCATTTTAGGTTTATTTTTAGGTTTTATTTTACGTTTAGGTTTAGGTTTACTTTTTGGTTTATTTAATTTAATTTAGTTTAGGTTTAGGTTTAGGTTTTATTTATTTGGTTTAGTATATTTTAGTTTAGGTTTAGTTTTTTTTAGTTTATGGTTTAAGATTTATTTTTTTTATTTTAGGTTTTATTTTTAAGTTTATTTTTTAGGTTTATGTTTTTATTTAGTTTTTATTTTATCTTATTTTAGGTTCATTTTAGGTCTATTTTAGTTTTATATTATATTTAGTTTTTATATTATTTTATTTTTATTCTTAGGTTTATTTTATTTTTTAGTTTATTTAGGCAATTATTTAGTTTATTTTAGTTTATTTTTATTAGTTTATTTTATTTTATTTTTAGGTTTCGGTTCAGGTTTTAGTTTATGTTTTTATTTTATTTTATTTTTTTAATTTATTTAAGTTTAGGTTTTTATATTTTTTATTTTTAGGTTTTATTTAATTTAATTTTTTAAGGATTAAGGATTAAGGATTAGGGTTTACGGTTTAGGATTCAGGATTTAGGGTTGTAAGTTTTTAGGTTTAGTGTTTAGGGTTTTTTAAGGTATATGGTTTAGTGTTTAGGGCTAGCTTAGGGTTTTGGGTTTAGGGTTTTTTAGGGTTTAGGGTTTATGGTTGTAGGTTTAGGGTTTAGGGTTTAGGGTTTAGGATTTAGGATTTAATTTTTGGGTTTTAAATTAAGTAAATTAGGTTTAGGTTTATTTATTTATTTATTTTTTTTTTTATTTATTTAGGTTTATTTTATTTTTTATTTTTATAGTTTATTTATTTTAGTTTAAGTTTTTTATTTTAGTTGATTTTTTAAGTTTAGGTTTAGGTTAATGTTTCTTTTTTAATTTAGTTTTTTTTAGATTTAGGTTTTATTTTTTATTTTTAGGTTTAGGCTTAGGTCTTTATTTTATTTTATTTTATTTAGGTTTTAGGTTTTTATTTTAGGTTATTATTATAGTTTAGGATTAGGTTTAGCATTTATTTATTTTTGTTTAGTTTATTTTAGTTTAGCTCCAGGTTTATTTTATTTTGTTTATTTAAGCTTTAGGTTTTTTTAGGGTTTAGATTTTGTTATTTATTTATTTTTAGGTTTATTTTTTAGGTTTAGGTTTTTATTTTATTTTTATTTTATTTTATTTTATGTTTACTTTATTTTTACTTTACTTTTAGTTTATATTTTATTTATGTTTTTTTATTTTTATGTTTATTCAATTTCTTAGATTTAGTTTAGGTTTTTATTTATTTTATTTTATTTTAGTTTTTATTTTTTATTTTATCATTATTTTTAGATTTAGGTTTAAGTTTAGGTTTTAGTTTAGGTTTTTATTTTATTTTATTTTATTTACGTTTAAGTTTTATTTATTTATTTTTATTTTAGTTTTAGGTATAAGTTTTAGGTTTTTTTAGGGTTTGCGATTTTGGGTTTAGTGTTTAGGGTTTAGGGTTTAAGGTTGTAGGTTTTAGGGTTTATGTTTTAGGGTTTAGGATTTAGGGTTTAGGGTTTAGAGTTTTAGGGTTTCGGTTTAAGGTTTAGAGTTTAGGGTTTAGGGTTTAGAGTTTAGGGTTTAGGGTTAGTTTTAAGGATTAGGATTTAGTGCTAGGGCTTTATTTATTTATCTTTATTTATTTATTTTTTTAAAATTAAGTAAACTAGTAGGTTTAGGTTTATTTAGTTTATCTTTTTATTTTAGTTTATTTTATTTTTTATTTTGATTTATTATTATTTGAATTTTTATTTATTTTAGTTTATTTATTTTAGGTTTATTTATTTTAGTTTAGGTTTTTTTATTTTGTTTTTTTTTTGTTTAGGTTTGGATTTATTAGTTTAGTTTTATTTTTATTTTATTTTTTAGGTTTCAATTTTATTTTTAATTTTTAGGTTTAGGTTTAGGTTTAGGTTTTTCTTTTAATTTTTTAGGTTTATGTTTTAAGTTTTTATTTTATTTTTATTTTTAGTTTCAATTTTTTAATTTTTGTTTAGGTTTATTTATAGATTATTTTATTTAATTTTGTTTAGGTTTAGTTTATTTTAAGTTTATGTTTAGGTTTTATTTATTTTAGTGTAGTTTATTTTAGTTTAGATTTAGGTTTATTTTATTTTATTTATTTTATTTTCATTTTAGGTTTAGTTTTTATTTTTAGTTAAGGGTTTGGGTTTTATTATTTATTTTTTAGATATTATTTTAGGTTTAATATTTAGGTCTAGGTTTTTTTTAGTTTTATTTTAGTTTATTTTATTTTACATTTAGTTTTAATTTTATTTAGCTTTATTATTCTTAGGTTTATATTATTATTTTTGATTAGTTTAAGTTTTTATTTATTTTATTTTTATTTTATTTTAATTTTTTATTTTACTTTACTTTTAAGTTTAGATTTATGTTTTAGTGTAGGTTTTTATTTTATTTTATTTAGGTTTAGGTTTTATTATTTATTTTATTTTTAGGTTTTATTTAGTTAGGTTTAGGATTTTAGGTTTTTAGTATTTAGGATTTAGGGTTTAGTGTTTTAAGGTTTGTGGATTTAGGGTTTAGGGTTAAGGTTTTTTTTTAATTTTTGGGGAATCCCATGTAGGGGAATTTTATTGCCACAAACAAGGTCCTTAAAGGATAAACTAGAACTATTGCTCAAAGAGCTACAATAAACCTATGGAGTAAATCCCCAATCTAAGTACGAAAGGCAAAAGAAAACAATAAAGCAATCAAAAGATACAAATTGATTAACATAATAAGCCAATGGAAGATTAGGGCCAATACTCAGGATGGGAGAATGACATGACACTGGAGCAAACCTACAAGAGGATAAGAGAAACACACTGCAAGAATGTAAGCAGAAGAGTTAAGGTAATGTCTGACAAAATGATGAAAGCATAATCGAGAATGATAGTAAAAGTTGTGTTGAGAAGGCTCGGCTCAGTCACACCAAGTTGGGCAGACAAATATGAGCATCCGGACTTGTGAGAAGGGTTACATCACAAGAGCTACCAAAGCAAAAGGGGTGAAATCATCACAACCATCATAGCCAACAAACTATTGCATCCATTTGATAAAAGTCTTGATATCCTTAGTACACGTAAATATAATCAAAACCATATACGAGGGTAGATAGAGAGACAAAGCGGAATGAAAAGGGTTCCCATCCACGGAAATAGACCGATATAAGACACCATGTCAATGAATTCCCGACACCAATACAAGTTCATCATATTCAACATTAGGCAGCAAGCTCACATAAGTCTACCCATTCAGATAGAGCATGATAAGGTTTGAATATGAATTAGTTAAGATCATCTTAACAATGGTCAGCATTAGTCTAACAAAGCTAGGCAAAAAGATAAGAGATGCAAGAATTAAAATGGTTTTCAGGCCGGTTGCAAAGCCCATAAGTTGCAAACAACAAGTAGTCAACACCACATTGCCGTGAATTAAGCGAAAGAAACCAGTGATTACCATAGTTACGAGTCGGATGGAAAGAAAGTAGAGATAGTAAAATTAGGTAGAGTAGCTTCCCACCACAAAACATTCCAGTAAGAGATAATCAGAGCAAAAGTTGAAACAAGGTTGCTTAATAGCGAAAGCGTAATCAGGTTCGCAGCAATGATGAGTAATTTATCTAACCCATCTATAAAAGATAAGATAGTGATTAAGAGCGGTAAGCGAAGAGTACTCATGATCAGCATGTTCTCATCATAGCCAAGAGAAGGGAAATAACACATAATTATTCACAAAATAAGACAAAGAGAGATTAAAGTAGACATGGGATTTCACAAGCGACAAAGTACAACAATAAGGAAGGTTGCAACCATTTGATGCTCAACATTTGTCTACCACCGGACAAAAGTATTAAACTACAAGGAGCAAGAAAGTCAAACAAAACCCCTCATCTGATTCTAAAAAATAATAGGAATGAGAAAAGCGGAGGAGAGATATGTAATGAATAGCTCCCCACCACAAGCCAATCTAGTAAGAGACATTCGCAAAAGCAGGTTGCTTAGATTCCATTAATCATTACACAAGGATAATATGATAACTAGGAGGTTGGCCAATAACCCAATTATGCATATAAGATAAACCATTGATTAAGTTCAAGCGAGCAAAGAATGATCTTCAAGATTTGCATGTTCCCATCATAGCATACTGGAGGAAAAAACAATGGGGAAGATACATCCTAGATGTTAGGTAAAAAAGAAAGAAAACAAAGAAAACTTGCTGCAAGGTACTCAAAATTCCAAAACCAACAATGGAGACATTTATTGAGTTTTACACCCATTAAGAAAAGCAATCTTTAAGAAAAAAGGTATAAAATAGAGAATGAATGAGTTCAAGTAATTCCCACTAGAATAAACAGTAGTACCCATAACCTTAGAAAAGGCAGAATGAAAAACCATTAAGTAACTCCAAACCTGCTGAACATGGGAAACAAATCCAAAAATAGCAAGATTGACAGTAGCCTCGAGGGTCCATATATCAACAACTAAGAAAGGAGGTATCAACAAGTTGACCATAGGAAAAGCCAATAAGAGTAGACAGTGCATAAAATGGATCCCATAATAAAAGAGAAGAATTTTGACTATGGAAAATAGAACCAAGATGTAAACAACAACAGCATGTGTGATCAAAAATAGCCGAGCTGATAATAACACAAACATTTGGAAAATTGAGAATAAAAAAATAACCATAAATCATAAAGACATCAATTTGGAAACAGGTCCCAGAAAACCAATGACTAGCATTAAAAGGAATAACAAGACCTTTCCAGATCAGAAAATGCAGTCTAGCAGCAAGGCCCAGAATGAGAGGGTAAACATAGTAAAAACCAAAAAGAGAGGCCAACATGGAAACCCATTCCTGCAGGGAGCAAGAGAAGATAAAGACAAAAACAAATTATCTTGAGAAGCGGTAAAGAGATTGACCAAGGCCCCAATCTGAAACATCCTGCATAAAAGGATCGCTAAATAAACATAAACAATCTAAAGAAACTCCATACAGTCAAAAAAATAAATAGTGAAAGAAACAACATAATGCCGAGATTCCACCCAAACAAGTAAAAGAAGCATAAAAGATAACCAAGAAGTAATATCAAAGTTACGCACAATAATAAGTTTGCGAGGGGTAGGAGGTGAAGAAACACAAAAAAAATAACCATGGCGGTGGAAGAAAAGAAGAAAGCCCCCCCCACAAGATCCCACCAAAGGGACCTGTCAAAAAATGGATTCCAAAGAGAGCATGCTGAATGGGTTCCAGATTCCAGTATAGACAATAGCCAAGAAGATAAATATCAGCAAAAAGGCCAAAAAACCCTCTTCATGCAGAAAAATAAAATAAAAGATAACTCATAGAAATAGAAGGAAAAGTCGCCACTAGAGTAGAGAATATCAAGCATCCCAAGATCTAATAGGAGACAAGCAAGATGTCAAAAGCTAGCCAATCATTATCGGGAAAATCCAACCTAACAAAATCATCAAAATAAATATTACATAGTGAACACAAATACAATGCATAGAAATAACATAGGTAACTAAGATGCTCCAAGCAGTAATATCTTTGAGAAACAACAGCTTGCAGAAATTAATGGCAGTAGCTAAACCCATCAAAATAAATATCTCCATCCAGAAATGATTAAGCCCCCTAGGATTAGGAATGAAGGCAACATTGATATTAAAATCCCAAATAGGATTGGTGTTATAAAACCAATAGCAGCTGACACATAGCTCAACAAAATTCCAATGCATAGTATTAGTATGCACATAGCTCAACAGCAGCCCTTTATCAATGTAAATGCCAAAAGCAGAGAGCCTCCAAATAAAGGAGAAGCTATTAAACACAAATCATGACAGATCAAGAAAGCACGTAATATCTGTGAAGCATCCATAAAAGACACAAAAAAAAGAGGATAGCCATAAAATAAAGAGGCATATAAAGAATGAATCAGTATACATTAAAAGGTTAGATTAAGTTAGAGATAAGGAAACCAGAATTGTCCAAGTTAACCAGCCCATGCAAGTGTTTGGGTAAAGTGAGTTGATCAAAGAAGATGATACCATCGGATCTAGCAACCAGATTGGCAAGGTAGTCAGCACAAGCATTTCCTTCATGCCAAACATGAGTGATGTTCGAATTCAAATGGGAAAGAAGAGCTCTAGTTTGATTGAGGAGGTAGTACAATTCAATGCTGCTCATCCTAGTGGAAGTCAAAAGATCAATCAACAGAAGAGCATCCACCTCAATCCAAATATTGAGCCGACCATTTTGGAGGCAAATCTCAAGAGCTTTGTAGCGCCATAAACTCAAAAAATGGGACAGTCAAGTGAGGGGATAAGCAAAAGCACATAGTACTATACCCTTAGAGTTCACGAAAATGCCACCACAACCCAGCCATTATGAGATAGAGTCATCGGTATTAATTTTAATAATATTGAGGTTTTCCAATAGACAATCTTGTCATTTCGGAGGTGTTCGCCAGTTAAAGCCACAAATTTATAGCCTTTGAATCTCATAATGAATGAGTTTGGCTTTAAACATGTCACAAATTTTGTTTTAGTTCTAGATAATACCAAATCCAAAGTTTAGAAGCAATGGCCCCATTAACAAAAAAAACATCATTAACATTCTCAATATGGAAACAACATTGACATTTAGAGGGTAAATGGAACCCTACCCCACAACAAGGAATCAATAGGGATAAAATTTTTCAGAATACGCCAAGTAAGAACAGAATAAGAAGTAGGTATATTATTATTCCAAAGTTTGGAGAACACATAGGAGGAATCATGAGTATCTTTAATGTGGAGCCACACATTTTGAGGTTGAAATCACCATTATGTGAGAGCTTAAAGAGAATCGGTCATGTGGAGTGATAGGAATAGTAGTAACCATATTCAAGAAAAAAGGGATAAAATCAGCAAGCTTACTATTGTTCAACTTATTGTTATGCCAGAAAGAGTTTACTCTAATAGCGGTAGTGGAATGGGTGGAGAGTAAGTCATCAATGGATCCACATCCACTCTAGTTATCTTTCCAAAAGAAAGAAGCGCCAGAGTTAATGCCCCAAAAAATTAAGGGTTCTGCATCCCATTTGACAGAACAAAGTCTTTTCCACACAGGAGAATCACCCGGTTTAAAGGGACAAATGAGGGGGTGCTTACCATATTTAATCTTGAAATTAGCCCAAAGACTATGATTACTCTAAAATTCCACCGAGTTTATAGGAAAAGACATTGATAGCTTCTTTTATGGATTTACAACCAAGACCACCTTCATCAAAAGTGCCATAACTTTTAAACCAAGAGGTCCAGTGCATTTTTTTAGAAGAGGTATTGGAGCCCCAGAAAAATTTGTTTAGGAGATGCTCAATTCTGTTGATGATAGAAATGGTTGGCACAATGGTTTGGATGAGATATAAAGGCATGGAATTAAGAGTGCTCTTAATCAAGGAAAGCCTACCACCAAAAGAGAGTAAATGAAATTCCCAAACTGAAATTTTATTAGAAATTTTTTGAATAAGGTCATCAAAAAGATGAGATCTTTTCTAGCCTTTAAAAAGTGGAGCCCCGAGATAATTAATGGAAAGTTGATTTTGCTTAAAATTAGTAATTCTAGAGATTTGATTTAGTCTATTGATAGGAATCCTAGCTGAGGGAATAAAATAACATTTTCTTTCATTAAACAAGAGACCACTAACTTTGCCAAAATCATTTAAGAGATTCTTAATAGTTTTAACATGTTAAAGAGAGCCATTGCAGAAGATTATAAAATCATCAGCAAAGCTAAGATGAGAAATAGGAAACTACCATGAGTTTTAAAACCATGTTAGGTTTTTTAATGAAAAGATCATTGAGGCTCCTCGAAGATATCCAACAATGATAAAAGAGGAGGAGAAAGAGGGTCACCTTGATGCAAACCATGGCTCAAGTAAAGAAAGAAAAGGGACTCACCATTTATGATATAAAACCGACATTAGTGATACAACTTTTATAAGCGGATAAAATATCGAGAAACCAAAAACAAAATTTGAAAGAGGAAATCCAGAGGTTGTCAAAGGCTTTGGAGATGTCCAGTTTGAAGAGAATATTACCTCTTCTGGAAGGAACATCAATGTCATGAACCAGCTCTTGTGGTTTTTTTTAGGGTTTTAGGTTTTTCAGGGTTTAGGGTTTAGGGTTTATGGTTGCAAGTTTAGGGTTAAAGGTTTAGGGTTAGTTTATGGTTTAGGGTTTGGGGTTTATTTTTTTAAAAATTAAGTAAACCAATAAGTTTAGATTTACTTTGCTTATTTAGTTTATTTATTATTTATTTTTGTTCATTTTAATTTTAATTTTTATTTAGGTTTATTTAGTTTATTTTTTATTTATTTTAGTTTATTTTATTTTTTATTTTATTTAGGTTGATTTATTATTTTTATTTAATTTAATTTATTTACTTTAGTTTTATTTATTTAGTTTAGGTTTTTTATTTTAGTTTAGGTTATTTTATTTTAGTTTATTTTTGTTTTGGTTCATGTTTTGTTTATTTTTAGTTTAGTTTTTTATTTTATTTTTTAGGCTTTGGTTTTATTTTTTATTATTTATGTTTGTTTTTTTATTTTATTTTTTTAGGTTTTAAGTTTTTATTTTGGGTTTATTTTAGGTTTTTAGTTTAACTTAGGTTTATTTTAGATTATTTTATTTTATTTTAGGTTTTTTAGTTTATTTAGGTTTAGGTTTTTTTATTTTAATTTAGGTTTATGTTTATTTTATTTATGTTTATTTAGGTTTAAGTTTTAGTTTATTTTATGTTTGGGAGGTAGATCTTTGATAACACATGTAACACATTGCACATTTACACACCAGTGGTATAATGCCCCTCTTCCCTTTTCATTAAATCCACACTTTTGATTTGATTTGATTGGTACACCAAACAACTTAATGGTTTGATGAAGAATTTTGCTGTGTTGGAGCACCTCTTCATCAAGAGGTTTGTTCCAGCTCAACAGAGAGTCATTATAAGTGACCTCATTGTAGAGAAACAGAAACTCATTGAGTCCTTTGTTGATCACATTCTCAAGTGGCACAACCTGTGCATGAAATGGGACCATAGCTGTCTGAACAACATGGCATTAAGATTCTTCTCAAGAATATCCATGGCCTAGTCTCTTTCATGCTTAAGGGAATACCATCAAAACATTCAAGAAATTAATCAACAAGGCGGCTAGCCAACAAGAAGAAGCCAAATAGTTGCCCTTTCTTGACTAATCATCTAGGCCCAAGCCGCAGAAGGTTTGAGAAGAAGTTAGGGATAGTTATGCTAGTGGACAGAGGGAAGGAGCTTGCAATAGTTCAGTATGAGAGACTACAAGCTCAGCAGACTCCTTTGCCACCTCCTTTTCCACCACCTCGGCCATCATATTGGCCACCACCACAATGACCATTTCCACCACCTCAGTAGCCTACTTAGCTGTGGTATTCATATCTATCGCCAGGTAGCTACTTTCCACCTACTCTTTTTGATAGGTTGAATAAGCCATATTCATTTAGGAGGAGGTAGTCAAGAAAATCTTTAAGAATCTCTTAAATAAACTTGATTTTTAGTTACCAGATCCTAAGAGGTCGGAGGAACTGGGCAAGAGTGATGATCCTAGCTATTTCCCATACCACTGCATGTTCAGCCATGTTTTATAGGATTGTATCACTTTTAAGTACTAGCTTGAGTGCAGCTATAAGTTGAGAGCCATAATTATCCCTTAGGAATATTAATTAGAACAACCATCCAATTTGGTTAGAGTAATCCTTGGGGATACTTGCGATCCTCTTAAGACCAAAGATGGTTAGGATTTCTCCTTATCCTGAACCTCTAAGAGGATCATTTCTAAGATCAAGAAACTTTCCTTGTAGGTACCTGAAGTAGCTCAAACCTCCAACACTAAGAAAGATTTGCTAGTTACAAAGGACAACTCGGGGTGGGTAACATCCACTAGTAGCAATAGCTCACCATACATTCCTAGGATAGTCTAGTAGCACTTTCACCATCTGAGTCCAGCACTCCCTCCACCGTTATAGCTACCACCTCTTCTGCTAGCTCCTCTTCTACCAGCAAAAGCATTGTATCTAAGGATAAGAGCACTAAATCCCTTAATTCGCTTACTTGATTTTATCATGTACCTCCACCCAAAAAAAATTAATGAAGAAATATGATTCTACTTATATATTGTCTACTTCTAATGCTCTTGATTTTATTCCTATTGAAAGCTCTCCGAGTCTAAATAAAAATAATAGCTCTAATAGTTCTGATCCTTTTCTTTCTGATTAAGAGTCAGACTATCCTTCTCTAAATTGACCAGGTTCACCTCTTGAGATTTACTTGGAGTTAACTGACTATGAGAATCCCATAGGAGAAGTTGTAGGTATGCCCAATGAGAAGGTAGAATTTTCCATAACCTCATCATTCCATGTAGTCACTATAGTCAATCTACGTAGTTGCAAAGTTCTACCTCCTAGGATAGCCCCTCCATAGGATGCTCCACCCATGGATATGCATAGGGGGGACCAATCCAAAGTTGATTATAATGTCCTAGCTCACCTTACAAAGTTTCCAGCTAAGTTAAGCATATACTACACCCTTGTCTTATCCAAAGAGATTAGGAATCTCTAATTAAGGTCTTATTTGATCTAGATATGCTTAGCTTGATTGCTAGTAAAGAGGAGGCATGCCACTAGAAGGACAACTTAAGAGTTACATTCGGTGAAGACTTACTCTGGGATGATGGCAGAACAGCCTCTTTATATTATAGTGGATGTTATAGGATATAGGATTCTATTTACCCGTGTGTATCAATGAACATTATGAGTCCGAGAACCCTTTACTTAAGGATGACATCAACAAACTCAAAAAAGAAAGGATGATATAGTATTCAATGAATAAGGAGAGGTTCTTGATGTTTATTTTAGATGTATGAGGAGGGAGATACCACACAAATCGTAGAGGGATACTTTTGAGGTGATGCAAGCTTGAGGTATTATGTACTATCTTAAAAGATAGAGACATCACCCTGCAATGGACCTAATCATGTAATAAGGACTCCTTAGGCATGATGAGTCTTCGAATGTACTAGAGATTTGTTCCCTACTTTACATGGATGAATAAAATAGGGTTTATATTAAACCAAGGTCTTAAGTATCTTATGGAGGCAAGCCTTTATAGTTAATTACATCTTAGGAAAAAAAAATTTTTAAGAATACACTCAATTAAAGTAGACAATTATCATCTTCAAAGATTTCAAGGTTAGACTATCAAAAGATTGGTTGTATTTGGAAAATTAATTGGGAATGTTCAAGGAGAAGACTTATTTTGAATTCAAATGAAATAAGTAGAAAATGCTCATACTAGGAAGCCTAATGAGCATTCCAACTATCCTATGGTTGGGCTTTATAATTTTGAAGTTGAGGAGATTTATACATTTTGAGTTAAAATTTAATTAAATTACTAGGGCTTATAAACAAAAATAAGGTTGTGAGAATGCCTAAGAGGTGAGGATTTATGCTCGTAGCTCAAAGGAAATAGCTATGATCCTAAATCTAGGGAGCTTCATTACGACCTAAAGAATGACCTAAATCTAAGTGACCGGTGGACATAAGGGTTTACCTCCAAGAGAGAATAAATTATCTAACTTATAGCAGCTTGTGACTCTTCTATGATTTTAAACCATGTAGTAATTATAAATTTCAATATAGCTAGGGTAGTTATTTGATCGAAAGAGACTAGAGCATGATTGGTATGAGCATATGACTTAATCTATAGATGCAAAATATTTTCAAATTTTATTTCATTTTAGACACATCATTTTGACAGAGGCTTTAGGATTTCTTATGCCTAAATGCATGATGAAATAGGTTATAGGTCAAATCAACTAGAATAAGGTGTTCTCCATCATAAGGTATGCCTTCCAGGTCAAGCATTCCTTTATCATGCAAGGATGGAGATCCTTCATGTTCTAGAGAGAAAGAATATGCATGCATGATGTGAAACATACAACCATATAGCTAAGGAGTTTCTAAATCTTTTAATTATCTTATTTATGTCTTACACTTTATGATGAAGTCATGAGTTGTTTAAAATTTAGTTATGAGTGATTAGCTGGGTAGAAAAGCTATTTTTATTCTAAGAGTCTAATCATATCTAAGCCACACATTAAAGCAACAATCATTTAAGAAACTATAAAACATATCAATCATAATGCACATAAAAGACATCAAACAATTATATGAACTATAGATAAAGATCGGGTGCCACACAGAAGGGAAAAGATGAGTAGTCGAGCTCCCTTATACACGGAATATAAAGAATAATTATAATTGTATTAAATGCTATGGGGTCTTCTTTCTTCATATCTCCATTTGTGAATTGGTTATTTCTTTGATTTGGATGGTGCTTGCTTCTAAGGCATCACAGAGCACTCCAAGACAAATCCCTCTAGCCACTGCTCATCCTAATCCCACATAGCACTAATCCTAATTCCTATTGAAAAAATTACATTTCTATGGGAAAAGTAAATCTAACTACACCTACAAAATATATGTTAGCTAAATATACATATAATCCCAAGCAATTGTATTTATAATTTGGACTTAGCACCCTACACATGGGTAACTAAGCCCACTCTAACTTGGATTATTCTTAAAGATTTAAGCAACTTGTAAAAGACCATTCACATTTATTTTAAGCATCCCTTTAATCCCAATAAAACATGATTAGGCAAATATTGGCCTATCATCTAGTCAATAAAGCGTACATAACATCCAATCTAAAATAATACATGTTAAAAAAATCATATATCACATCATACACCATCCTAACTTTAAGTGGTGAATTAATTTTAATGTGTGTATTAAGGCATTTGTGGTAAGTCTTGTTAGACATTAATGTTGTATTTTCTAAGTGTAGAAGGATTCAATTTAACATGAAAGGTTGATTTCACTTGAAGTAGTTTAATTGATTTGAGAATTTTAATTTTTGTTTTCATTTGTTTCATTTGTTTCATTTGATTACACTTAGCAACTAAACATTATAAAGAGAGGAAAAACGGATTGACCTTTTTCATCTCTACCTTAACTCACTTTCTAAAGTATATTAATTTGATTTAGTTCTCTTTAGTGAAGGGCTTAAATTATTTAATTAATTCTACGTTTAGGTTCACTTTAAATAACCCAATTCAAAATGAAAGGCATCTTAAGATTAATTAATTCAATTACTACCACATGACATATAATTATTTTACTTTGTTTTGAGGTTTAGGTTTAGGTTTAGGTTTAGATTTAGGTTTAGGTTTTGTTTGGTTTTATTTATTATTATTATTTTTTAAAATTTAGGTTTATGTTTTTTTATTTATTTTATTTTTAGGTTTTATTTAGTTTAGGTTTAGGTTTTTAGGTTTTTAGGGTTTAAAGTTTAGGGTTTAAGGTTTGGGTTAAGGGTTTCAAGCTTAGGGTTTAGGGTTTAAGGTTTAGGGTTTTAGGTTTTAGGGTTTTAGTTTTAGGCTTAGGTTTAGGTTTAGGGTTTGGTTTGTTTAAAGTTAAGGGTTGGTTCAGGTTAGTTTAGACTTATAGTTTAGGGTTAGTTTTAGGGTTAAGGGTTTAGGGAAGAAGTTTTTTTTTATTTTAACTTAAGTAAATTAGCATGTTTAAGTTTATTTAGTTTATTTAGTTTATTAGTTAGTTATTTTAATTTATTTTATTTTTTTGTTTAGGTTTATTTTTATTTTTATTTAGTATAATTTATTTATTTTAGGAAAACTTATTTTAGTTTAGGTTTTTAATCTGAGTTTATTTTTCAAGTTTCAATTTGATTTAGGTTTAAGTTTATTTTTTAGTTTTGTTTTTTTTATTTTATCTTTTAGGTTAAGGTATTATTTTTTATTTTTAGGTTTACATTTAGGTTTTTATTTTATTTTTTTATGTTTAGGCTTTAGGTTTAGATTTTGGGTTTATTTTTAAGTTTTTTTTAATTAAGGTTTAGGTTTATTTTTAGTTTATTTTATTTTATTTAGTTTAGGTTTTAGTTTAGGTTTAGTTTATTTTTTAGTTTGGGTTTCTATTTTTTATTTTATTTTCTTATTAGGTTTATGTTTAGGGTTTAGGGTTTAGGTTTGGTTTAGGTTTAGCTTTGCTTAGGGTTCTTTTAAATTAAATTAGTAGGTTTAGGTTTACTTAGTTTATTTTATTATTAGTTTATTGTTTATTTATTTTAGTTTATTTTATTTTTATTTTTATTTAGGTTTATTTTTTATTTTTACTTACTTTAGTTTATTTATTTTAGGTTTATTTAATTTAGTTTAGGTTTTTTTATTTCAATTTATTTTTTAGGTTTAGGTTTATGTTTATGTTTATTTTTTTGTTTATTTCATTTATTTTATCTTTTAGGTTTAGGTTTTATTTTTTTTATTTTTGGTTTAGGTTTTATTTTATTTTTTTAGGTTTAGGCTTTATGTTTTATTTTAGGTTTATTTCTAGATTTTATTTTTTAGTTTAGGTTTAGGCTACTTTTTAGTCTTTTTTTTTAGGTTTAGGTTTAGTTTATTTTATGTTTAAGTTTAGATTTTATTTATTTTATTTTAGTTTAGGTTTAGGTTTATTTTATTTTGTTTATTTTAGGTTTAAGTTTTTTTTTTTTAAGGTTTAGGTTTATTTTTTATTTATTTTTTGGTTTTAAGGTTTATTTTATGTTTATTTTATTTTATTTTACTAGGTTTAATTTTATTTAGGTTTATCATTTTTAGGTTTATTTTATTTTAATTTAATTGAGGTTTCTATTTATTTTATTTTAGTTTAGTTTTTATTTTTTATTTTATTTTATTTTTAGGTTTAAATTTAGGTTTTAGGTTTGGGTTTTAGTTTAGGTTTTTATTTGATTTATTTTTATTTTATTTTATTGAGGTTTAGGTTTTAAATTTATTTTATTTTTAGGTTTTATTTTGTTTAAGTTTAGGTTTTTAGGTTTTTAGGGTTTAGGGTTTTGGGTTTTGGGTTTAGGATTTTGGGTTAGGGTATTGGTTTTAGTTTTGGTTTAGGGTTAGCAGATTGTTTAGGGTTAAAGGTATTGGGTTTAGGGTTTAGGGTTAGTTTTAAGGTTTAGGGATTAGGGTTAAAAAAAATTTTATTTAGGGTTTAGGGTTTAGGGTTGTTAGTCTAGGGTTTGGGTTAAGAATTAATTTTAGTGTTTACAATTTAGGGTTTAGGGTTTAGTGTTTAAGGATTTTTTTAATTAAGTAAACTAATAAGTTTAATTTATTTAGTTAATTTTATTTATTTTAGTTTATTTAAATTTTTATTTAGGTTTATTTTTATTTGTATTTAGTTTAGTTTATTTATTTCTAATTTATTTATTTTTAGTTAAGGTTTTTTATTTTAGTTTATTTTTAGGTTAGGGTTTAGGTTTATGTTTATTTTATTTTATTTAAGTTTATTTTTTTTTTACTTACTTTAGTTTATTTATTTTAGGTTTATTTAATTTAGTATAGGTTTTATTTCAATTTATTTTTAGGTTTAGGTTTATGTTTATGTTTATTTTTTAGTTTAATTTTATTTCTATTTTATCTTTAGGTTTAGGTTTTATTTTTTATTTTTGGTTTAGGTTTTATTTTATTTTTATTTAGGTTTAGGCTTTAAGTTTATTTTAGGTTTATTCTAGATTTTATTTTTTAGTTTAGCTACTTTTAGCCTTTTTTTTTAGGTTTAATTAATTTAGGTTTAGGTTTTATTTTATTTATTTAGTTTAGGTTTATTTATTTTATTTTGTTTTTAGGTTTAAGTTTTTTTTAGTTTAAGGTTTATTTTTTTTTATTTATTTTTAGGTTTTTTTAAGGTTTATTTTATGTTTATTTTATTTTTATTTTACATTTGGGTTTAATTTTATTTAGGTTTATCATTTTTAGGTTTATTTTATTTTTTAATAATAGAGGTTTTTATTTATTTTATTTTAGTTTATTTTTTATTTTTTATTTTATTTTATTTTTAGGTTTAGGTTTAGATTTTAGGTTTGGGTTTTAGTTTATCTAATTTATTTTTATTTTATTGAGGTTTAGGTTTTAAAATTTATTTTAGGTTTTATTTGTTTGTATTTTTTTAGGTTTTTTTAGGGTTTAGGGTTTAGGGTTTTGGGTTTTGGGTTTAGGGTTTAGGATTTTGGGTTAGGGGTATTGGTTTTAGGGTTTAGGGTTGTAAGATTTAGGGTTTAGGGTTGACCATTTAGGGTTTAGGGTTATAGGTATTAGGTTTAGGGTTTAGCGTTAGTTTTAAGGTCTAGGGATTAGGGTTAAAATTTATTTAGGGTTTAGTTTAGGGTTGTTAGTCAGGTTTGGGTTAGAGTTAATTTTAGTGTTTATTAGGGTTTAGGGTTTAGTGTTTAAGGATTTTTTAATTAAGTAAAATAAGTTTAGTTTATTTAATTTATTTAGTTAATTTATTTATTTTGTTTATTTAAATTTTATTTAGGTTAATATTGTATTTAGTTTTGGTTTATTATTTAATTTATTTATTTTTAGTTAAGATTTTTTATTTTAGTTTATTTTTTAGGTTCAGGTTTAGGTTTATGTTTACTTTTTTTAGTTTTATTTTTATTTTATTTGTTTTTGTTTAGGTTTTATTTTTTTTATTTTTTGGTTTAGGTTTAAGTTTTTATTTTTTTAGGTTTAATTTTAGGTTTATTTTTAAATTTAAGTTTAGGTTTACTTTTTTTTTTATTTTATTTATTTAAATTGGGGTTTAGGTTTAATTTTTTTGGGTTAAGGTTTAGGTTTATTTATTTAGTTTAGTTTTGTTTGTTTAGGTTAGGGTTTATTTTATTTTTTTTTTATGTTTAAGATTTCTTTTAGTTTAGGGTTTAGGTTTATTTTTATTTATTTTAGGGTTTTATGTTTAATTGGTTTAGGTTTTTTTATTTTATTTTAGGTTTTATTTTAGATTTATCTAGAATATTGAGTTTAATTTTATTTAGGTTTATTTTTTTTTTGTTTAGTTTATTTATTTTAGTTTATTTTTTTTTTTTAGGTTTTTTTGTTTTAGTTTATTTTTTAGGTTTAGGTTTAGGTTTAACTTTATCTTTTAGTTTATTTTATTTTTATATTATTTTTTAGGTTTAGGTTTTATTTTTTTACTTATAGGTTTAGGTTTAGATTTTTATTTTATTTTTTTAGGTTTACATTTTAGGATTTTGTTTAATGTTTATTTTTAGGTTTTATTTTTTAGTTTAGGTTTATTTTTATCTTATTTTATTTTATTTAGTTTAGGTTTAGGTTTAGTTTATCTTGTGATTAGGTTTTATTTTTTTAATTCTAATCTATTTTAATTTTGGTTTAGGTTTATTTTATTTTGTTTATTTTATTTTTATTTTAAGTTTAGGTTTTCTTAGTTTATGTTTTATTTTATTTATTTTTTAGGTTTATATTTTTTGGTTTAGGTTTTTATTTAATTTTGATTTTATTTTATTTTAGGTTTATTAGATTTTTATTTTAAGTTTAATTATTATTTTATTTAGGTTTTTTATTCTTAGGTTAATTTTATTTTTTTAGTTTAGTTTAGGTTTTCATTTATTTTTACATTTTTTTATTTTTTTATAAATGTAGGTTTATGTTTTAGTATGTTTTTATTTTAGTTATTTTTATTATTATTTATGTTTAGGTTTATTTATTTATTTTATTTTTAGGTTTTATTTAATTTAAGATTAGGTTTTTCAATTTTTAGGGTTTAGGTTTAGGGATTAGTGTTTAGGGTTTATGGTTTTAGGGTTTAAGGTTTAGGGTTTCGATTTAAGGTTTAGTTTTTAGTGTTTAGGGTTTAGGGTTTAGGTTTAATAGGGCATAGGGTTAGTGTTTAGCGTTTAGGGTCAGCTTAGGATTTTGGCCCTTTAAAAAGAGGAGCACCCAAGTACTTAATAGGTAAATGTTGATGTTTAAACTTAGTGATATGTAGGATGTGATTGATTTTATTATTGGAGATACTTGAAGATGTAATAAAATAGCTTTTTTTATCATTGATAGTAAGACCACTTTCTCACCAAATGTATTTAAAAATTCTTAAGATTCTTAGATGATGAATGGAAGCATTGCAAAAATAATAAAATCATCCACAAAGCTTAAATGCAAGAAGACCACTAATAGTTATAATACATACTAGGATTATTTAAGAATAAATCATTCATGCTCCTAGATAAGTATTCAACATCAATGATAAATAAAGTAGGAGATAAAGGATCCCCTTGCCTTAAGCCATGGGAGGAAGGAAAGAAACTCAAAGTTTCCCCTTATGCAAAATAATAACCTAGGCATTATTAATACAATTTTTAATAGAAAAAATAATTTTATTAGAAAATCCAAATAAATTTTGAACATGAAAAAAGAAATCCCAAGAGATATTATCAAAATCTTTGTGAATATCTAATTTGAAAAGAATGTTTTCACCTCTAGTCTTAACATCTAAATCATGAATTAATTCTTGGGAAAGTAAAATATTATAAAAAATAGATCTACCTCTAACAAAACCAGTTTGGTTGAGAGAGATAATGTTATGAAGAAAAGAACTAAGCCTATTGCTAATAATTTTGGAAATTAGCTTATTGAAGAAGGTGCAAAGACTAATAGGTCTAAACTCACTCCAATAGTCTGGATTATCTTTCTTAGGTATGAGAACAATAGAAGTGCTAGACAAATATCTAGGAAAAGAATTACCAAAAAAATAAATCAACCATAACATCAATCAAAATATTTTTAATAATAAACCAACATTTTTTAAAAAAAGTGAGACCCTACCAAAGAATCTATGTTTATGCTATTAAGAACTTTAAAATTTTCATCTTCATTAGAAAATAAGCAAAGCATTTTCATCATTGGTAATAATAGAAGGAATCTAACACAATTTAGAAATAGCTTCATAAGAGAAACTCTTATTAATCATATTTCTAAAATAATTAATAACCGAATCCTTAATATCATTATTCTCCACAATCCATTATCCATTATCATTTTAAATTTTTTTGAATATTATTAGAACTCTTTTTTTATTAACTAAAACATATAAATACCATGTATTCTTGTCACCATCCTAATATGTTTACTAGCGACTTTTGGTAATAAGTTTCTTCCATATTTTGAAAATTAACAAGTTTATCCTTCACCTCATTCAAGTCCATAATCTTGGAAGGTTCCATCATAACTGAAACTTCAAAATCACAAACCAAATTTTCCATATCCTTGATATTAGCAAAAAGATTTTTAAAATAATACTTATTCCACCAAACTAGATTTTATTTAAGTTGTTTTAGTTTAAACTAGAGCCTATTCATCCCCCTAATCGAATTATCAGGATGTATAGGAGCTTTACAATTTTTAGCCACAACATTAAAAATCAAATTACTGTGTTTATTTTTTAGATGTGGGACACCAAGCAGATCTTAAGGAGTACTTATTGAAGTGATCAGGTATGACATTAAGGAATGATGCACTATCTTAAAAGATAGAAATCATCACTCTATAATGGACTTATTCACCTAATAAGGACTCCTAAGACATGATGGGTCTTTGAATATACCAGAGATCTTTCCCCTACTTTACATGGAGAAGTAAAGTAGGGGGTTTAAGCCGAAGTTCATTAAGAACCCATGGATTAAGCTCCATAGTTAATTACATCTTAAGGAATGGGAATAGGAATACTCTCAATTAAAGTAGAAATTAAGGTCTCCAAAGATTTTAAGGCTAGACTATCAAAGGATAGTTTGTATAAGAAATCAATTGTGATTGTCCAAGGAGAAGACTTATTATCGAAGCCAAAGGGAATGAGTAGAAAATACTCATGATACAAAGAAGCCTAATGAGCATTCCAATCTATCCTGTAGTTGGCCTTTATATGTTTGAAGTTGAAGAAATTAATTTTATTGAAGTTGACATTTTATTATAAACCTAGGACTTATAATCAAACAACACAAGGTTATGGAAAGGCCTAAGAGGTGAGGATTTATGCTAGTAGCTCGAAGAAAATAGCAACCTTAGACCCTATATCTAGGAGCTTTGGCATAAGCCAAAGCACTAGGTCTAAGAAAAATGGGCATAAGGTTTTATAAGAGAGAATAAACCACTTGATTGGGCTTATAATGAAGTGACCTAGCTAATATAATTTTAAAATATTGTAGGAAAGTCTTATGCATTTGGAAGATAGTTAGGCAATTATTAATTTAGAAAGAGACAAAAGTCCTTAAACCCACTCTCTAGTAGACTAGAGCATGAGTGGTATAAGTAATGACTTAATCAACAAATTCAAATATTTCAAATTTTATTTTATTTTAGACACACTATTTTCACAAAGGTGGCAGACACTATAGAGGGGGGGGTGAATTGGGTAATATTAAAATTTTCAAAACTTAAATTTTAATTTTTAAATAGAAAATTAGATTTTGATTTTATAATGATAAGATATAATTCTAAATGCAGCAAAAATAAAAATACAATAAAGTAAATAGAGACAAGAGGCACACCAATTATTGTGGTTACCAAACCCAAACCCTCGTCCACTAAAACCAGGAATCTACTAAATGAAAATGGTTTACAAAAGTACTCTCCTATAAGGTGAACAACCCCACAATAGTCTCCTACAAGTACAACCCCAAAATAAATTTTACAACACAAAAAAATACAAAATAATAAATTTTGATATAAGTAAATCTCTCACAAATATACCAAGCAATCAAATTCAAAAGTGATCTCACAACTTATAAATGATCACTTTACAACTTAAAAAAAATTTGACAAGGCAAAATGCTCACTTAATAAATAAATATCTTAAAGTGATCTTACTAGGATGTTTATGTTATTATAATTTGTAGAATAATACAAAATGATTTCAAAATAAATTCACAATATTCTTTTCATAATAAAATAAATTTCAGCAAGGAGTAATTTATTTTAACCAAAAGATTCTTTCAATTAATGCTAATGATCACAAAAAAAAAAAATAAGTATATGATAGATCTAAGTTTAGTAAGCTTTCAATTAAAAGAGAG
The DNA here is from genome assembly GCA_021442155.1 of Cymbidium sinense. Taxonomy (NCBI): domain Eukaryota; kingdom Viridiplantae; phylum Streptophyta; class Magnoliopsida; order Asparagales; family Orchidaceae; genus Cymbidium; species Cymbidium sinense. The sequence continues at coordinate 66,644 of JAKCPB010000501.1, read as the reverse complement.
ATCTAGCAAATATGAAAATAATTTTAGCACAATAATTTATTTTAAAATGCTTAAAATATACTTCTAAAATAGATCTAAGAATAAATGATCATTCAAAATAAGACCAAAAGAAATATTTCAAGAAACCAAAAGAAATTTGTAGGAAGCTAAAATTTCAGCAAGTTTGAAATAGATCCTACAAATTATCACAAGAGTTTTCACCAAAAAAAAAATGATTGAGAAACTTTGATGTGAAAACCAATGTTCAAAGACTAATCCATCAAAAGTATAAATAGAAAGAAGAAATAGATGGTGAAAATAGCATGAACAACTAAGAAGTATTAAGATCAAGAAAACAAACTCAAGTAATTTAAAAAGGCTTGCGTTGAAGATGTTGAAGCTTCCAAACCAAGGATTTGATCTTGCAATATTTGGAGAACACTTGGAAGGAACTTTTAAGAGATTTTCTCTTAGATTTGCTGGAGAGATTTTGAATTTTGAATGAGGGATGCTTTCATGAAGAGAATGAGGGCTATTTATAGGTAAGAAGGTTATTTAAAAAATTATTTCAAAGAAATATATTATACAAACCTCATGCTATCATGTGATAATTTAATATTCAATAAAAATATAATTTATATTAAACAAATATTAAATTTAGCAGCAAAAAACGGCTATTCACATGGGAAAGTCAAAAGTAATCAAATGTAGCTCTTAATATATTCAAAGCATGTAGCATGCATCCATTATTAAAATCGGTAATGTTTAAAAAATCATAATAAATTCAATTTTAATGAAAAGTGGGTCATGTAACCACTTATTTTAAAGGAACAAATCCAAGGAATGATGGAGATAAAATCAGATATGAATTCTTTGATTAAACAATGACTTTGGCTAAAATACAAAATTTTATATATTTTTTGTTAATTTTGACATGTGACATTTAAAAATTATGATATAATTTATATATAATCATAAATATGTTAGTTATCATATAACCAACAAATTAAATTAAAATACCTAATTATATTAATAATAAAATAATTATACTTAATAGTTATGATCATTTATTACTTTGACAATTTTTTGCTATGTAGAAAAACATATAATTGAATGTTAATTAAATAAAGATTTATATAAATTAACCTCATTAAAATAGTATGTTAGGTTGTGAGCAAATTGATTCATGCCAAAGAACTCATATGAATAGTCATATAACCTAAAATCATGAGCTTCACATTATCCCTTTCATTCTTTTATTCTTGCAATTTCTTCTAACAATTTGTGAGATGTATTGGATATATAATTAGCAATTGATATCTGAAACACATAAAAATATTCATTAGAACATCAAGCATTTGTTTGTTATCATCAAAATTAATCAAATTGAACATGAGGCTAATTAAGCCAACAATCTCCCCTTTTGATGATGACAAACTAATGTTGGGTATTGATTTTGATGAAGGTGCAAATTGACCTTTCATCATAGTTTTGAAAGAAATTCTATTAAAAAAATTTATGCATATGAGATGAATAATATTGCTCCCCTAAATGTATGTATTAAATAGACTTAATATTAACCAACATTTTACTCTTCTCCCCTTTGACAACATCAAAAGTGAGAACAAACTACATACAATTTTAAATATTAGGATCTAACATTCCAAGCATGCATCTTAAAGTACAAAACATTCTTAGTAAGGGTTTTGTAAAAATATCTGCAATTTGTAAATCGTGCTAATAAAATTAATATTAACATCACCTTTCAAAACATGATCCCTAATAAAATAATGTCTAATTTCTATATGCTTGGTTGTGAGTCGGATATGATTTTAGTCAAACTAATAGCACTAGTGTTGTCTGAACTAGAATGTGATCTTGCTTAATACCAAAATCTTCTAATTGTTGCTTTAACCAAAGGACGAACCAACTAAACTATGTACTCACTAGCTGGATAAAGCTAATTTTGTTTCTAGATGACCAAGACAAGTGATGATCCTAAAAAAATGACGATGTACTTTTTCTATCTACTTTGCATCTTGTAAAGTCGTCGAATAAGCAACCAAATCACATGATAAAGAATTTTAGGATACCATAAACCTAACCTAGTAGTGCCTATCAAATCTGAAGATAGATACGGCATTATTGAGATTCTTTCGAGTTGGCTAAAATGAGCACAATAAATAACAAACATAATATCAGCCTACTAGCGGAGGTATAAAAGTGAACCTATCATACTATAAAGTTTTTGATCAAGATTTTCCTAATTCATCTAAATCCAATTTTATAGATGGGCTCATAGGAGTTTTACTAGATTTAAATCTTTTCATGTCAAACCTCTCAAGCAATTCCTTTATATACTTAGTTTGACAGATGAATGTACCATTTTCTTATTGCTTCACTTGAAGACCTAAGAAAAAATTAAGTTCTCCCATCATACTCATTTCAAACTCTTTAGACATCAAAGATGAGAACTCATGGCATAAAGATTCATTTGTACTTCCAAATAATATATCATCTACATACACTTGTACCATCAAATCATCATCTATGCTCTTAAGAATAAGGTGGTATCTACTCGCCCTTTCTAAATCCATGATCTATCAAAAGTTACTTAACCTATCATACCAAAGAGCTTTTAAACCATATAAGGCTTTCTTTAATTTATACACATAATTTGGAAAATCAAGGCTATCAAATCTAGGTGGCTCTACTACATTTTGGTCAATAAATCCATTCAAAATGCACTTTTGACATCCATTTGAAAAAGTTTAAAATTTTAAAACAAGCATAAGCAAGAGTAGGATAGCTTCTAGTCACTGGTGCAAAAGATTCTTCAAAATCTATACCTTCAACTTGTGTGTACCCTTGTGCAACTAACCTAGCTTTATTTCTAACAATACGAATCATTTAGCTTAATCCTAAAGATCCATTTTGTTCCAATGACATTTTGATCTTGGGGTCTTGGGACTAATTCCCAAACATCATTTCTTACAAATTGATTCAACTCCTCTTCCATAGCAATAATCCAAAAATTATCATTTAATGCTTGTTCTAAATTTTTAGGTTCAACCTCGGATACAAATGTTGAATGATCTACAACTTCTCTACTATGTCTTCTAGTCATAACTCCTTTTGAAGGATCTCCTATAATTAGTTCCTTTGGATGATTTTATTATATTCCCATTCTTTAGGCAATGAATCATCCATATTATCTTCTAAAGATATTTTCTTAAAGTTATCAATCTCTTCATCAATCACTTCATTTCTAATAGGATCAATCAAATTTTCATCAAAAAACATGTATTGATTCTTCTACAATCATTTTTCTTTTATTGTAAACTATAAGCTCTACTAGAAAGAGAGTATCCTAAGAAAATACCATCATCTCGATTTGCAATCAAACTTACCTAAATGATCTTTTCCATTATTCAAAATAAAGCATTTACATCCAAATACATGAAAGTGTTCAATCTTAGGATTCTTTCCAAAAAACAATTCATAGGGTGTCTTCTTCAAAATTGGTCTAAAATAGATCCTATTCATTACATAACATGGTATTCGCTTACTTAAAAATATTTTTGTAATTTATACTCATCAAGCATAGATCTACTTAATTCAATTAATATTCTATTTTTTCTCTCTACTCCATTTTGTTGGGGAGTTCTAGGTGCAGAAAATTATGTCTAATCCCATGTTCATCACAATAATCCTCAAATAATTTATTTTCAAATTAAACCATGATCGGTTTGAACCCTATTAATCAAAAAGGCCTTGTTCTCTTTGAATATATTTAGAAAACTTTCTAAACTCACCAAAACATCATCCTTGTAAGTTACAAATAAAACCCAAGTATATCTAGAGAAATCATCAATAATCACAAAACCATAATTTTTCCACCTAAGTGGTGCTATAAATAAATCCATGTGCAATAATTTTAGAGGTCTAGAAGTATAAACAATATTTTTACTTTTAAATGAGCTTCTAGAATGTTTACCATGAATACATCACAAACATAGTTTGAATGAAAATTTAATTTAGGCAAACCAACTAAATCAAGTTTAGCAATTTTATTAAGTGTGTGCATGTTAATATGACATAGTCTCTATGCCATAACCATATATCATCATGAGTGCTTTTAAAATAAAGTAAGTTTAAATTTACATCATGAAAGCTATCTAAATCAATGACATAAATATTTTTGTATCTTTTCCCTACTAGCAAAACATTTTCATTATTTTTTTATAATGCAATATGATGCATGGAATACTACATTCAAACCTTTATCACATAATTGACTAATAGAAATTAAATTATGTTTTAATCCTTCTACTAGAAAAACTTTATCTAAAGTGATAGAATTCTTACAAATAGAACCAATGCCAATGATTTTTCCCTTAGCATTATCTCCATATGTAACAAATCCTCCATCACTTGATTCTAAAGTTGTGAATTTATCTTTATCTCATATGTCTTGAACATCCATACCAAGTACCACATGCCTTCTTTGATTTTGCTTTGAAGGCATTCCTACAAAATAAACTCACATGTTAACTTTTGGAACCCAAACATGTTTGGGTCCACATTCTAAATTTGAAGTAAGATATTTAGCATGGTTTGTGTAGTGCTTGTACCTTTTGGTACCCATACATAAGATGATTGCTTAGTATTTTGTATTTTGCATAGCAATCAAATGAAATATGCCCTTTTTATTGCAATAGTTGCACCAAACATTAGTGTTTGCATATGATTTAGAATGATAATTATAAGGTATATGAGTGGGATGTGTATGATGCAAATAATTTTATTAAATGTTTTTCTTGATGAAGTATTATAATGAACTTGTGATTTTAAACATAATTCTAATCTTGCTTTTAATAAGATATTTTCTCTTTCAAGTTTACCTACAAGGAAACAATTTAATAAAGAAGTATTTTTTACTTTTAAATTATCACATTCATTTTTAAATCACAAAATGCATATCTAAATTTTTTATGTTCTTTTCTAAGGTTTTGTATTTTCTTTTTAATTTTTTATATTCAATAACTAAATCATTAAAAGCATCATCTAATTCATCATAAGATATATCATTACATACCTCGAAAGAATCTAAGTCAGATTCTCCATTTTCCATAAGACATATGTTGACCTCTTCATCCGATGAGCTAGTACTTGATTCATTTGAATCTGGATTGGCCCATAAAGCTGTCTTCTTCTTCTTATGGTACTTTTTCTCCTTCATATTTTTTCTTTTGTTTACATCAATTTCTTTTTTCTTTAATTCAACAAGTTCTGGACAATCACCTCTTATGTGTCCAGGCTTTTTACAATGATAACAAATGATCCCTTCACAGAGATTTCTTAGTTTGAAATTTATAATTTTTAGATTTTTATACCTTTGATTCTTCTTCCTTAGCAAGTTCCCAAGTCTTTTGGAAAGCATGACCACCTCATCACAATCACCATCCGAGCTTGAGGTGTTATGCTCATCACTATCATCAACTTGTAGTGCAATGGCTTTTCCTTTCTCCTTTTTTTGAGTTATCCATCTTATCCCTTTGAGTAATAACTTTTGTTCATGCTATCAAAGAACCCAAAAGCTGATCAAGTGGATAAGTAGATAAATCTTTAGCTTCACTAATAGTGTTACTTTAGCTTCCCATTCTTTTGGAAGACATCTAAGAATCTTATAAACTAAGTCTTGATTCTCCTATATGTTTTCCAAGAGAATGTAATGTGTTAATTATTTTCATAAATCTAGTATACATATAGATTGAGAGGAGACATATGAAATAACTCATAATCATGAACAAGTCTATTTATGTGAGCATCTCTAACTTCCTTCATAAGTTATAATAAGTTTATCCCATATTTCTTTTTGTACTTAACATAGAAATTTTCATGTAATCATCGTAATAAAGCACAATGTAAAGTATTACAAGCCCTAGCATTTAATTCATCAAGTTCTTTCAGCTATAGACCATTCCTCAAAAGGTTTTTCTACTTTAATGCCATTTACTTCTTGTGGGTGTATGATATTGATGTGTCAACATATACCACATCATCTTGACCTCTTAAGAATGTACTAATTCTATTTTTCCAATAATCAAATGGTACACTATCTAAAAGTGGAGGTCTATGAGTGGATTATCCCTTGAATGAACCCTTTGTGCCATAGTGAAAAGATTTACTCTTGGATGTTAAGCCAATAAAAGAGCCTATCATACCAATTGAGACACTATAGCAGGGTGAATTGGGTAATATTAAAATTTTCAAAACTTAAATTTTAATTTTAAATAGAAAATTAGATTTTGATTTTATAATGATAAGATATAATTCTAAATGCAAAAATAAAAATACAATAAAGTAAATAGAGACAAGAGGCACACAATTTTTATGTGGTTCATGACCCCAAAACAAAGTCACGCCTAGCCACCCGGCTAGGAATCCCTAAATGAAAATGGTTTATAAAAAGTACTCTCTATAACTGAGTACAACCCCTACAACAATATGTACTCTCCTACAAAGAGTACAACCCCAAAATAAATTTTACAACACAAAAAAATACAAAATAATAAATTTTGATAAAGTAAATCTCTCACAAATATACCAATCAAATTCAAAAGTGATCTCACAACTTATAAATGGTCACTTTACAACTTAAAAAGGAAAATGCTCACTTAATAAAAATAAATATCTTAAAGTGATCTTACTAGGATGTTTATGTTATTATAATTTGTAGAATAATACAAAATGATTTCAAAATAAATTCACAATATTCTTTTTCATAATAAAATAAATTTCAGCAAGGAGTAATTTATTTCAACCAAAAAGATTCTTTCAATTAATGCTAATGATCACAAAATAAAAAAATAAGTATATGATAGATCTAAGTTGGCTAGTAAGCTTTCAATTAAAAAGAGAGATCTAGCAAATATGAAAATAATTTCAGCACAATAATTTATTTTAAAATGCTTAAAATATACTTCTAAAATAGATCTAAGAATAAATGATCTTTCAAAATAAGACCAAAGAAGAAATATTTCAAGAAACCAAAAGAAATTTGTAAGAAGCTAAAAATTTCAGCAAGTTGAAATAGATCCTACAAATTATCACAAGAGTTTTTCACCAAAAAAATGATTGAGAAACTTTGATGTGAAAACCAATGTTCAAAGACTAATCCACCAAAAAGTATAAATTAGAAAGAAAGAAATAGATGGTGAAAATAGCATGAACAACTAAGAAGTATTAAGATCAAGAAAACAAACTCAAGTAATTTAAAATGGCTTGCTTGAAGATGTTGAAGCTTCCAAACCAAGGATTTGATCTTGCAATATTTGGAGAACACTTGGAAGGAACTTTTAAGAGATTTTCTCTTAGATTTGCTAGAGATTTTGAATTTTGAATGAGGGATGCTTTCATGAAGAGAATGAGGGCTATTTATAGGCAAGAAGGTTATTTAAAAAATTATTTCAAAGAAATATATTATACAAACCTCATGCTATCATGTGATAATTTAATATTCAATAAAAATATAATTTATATTAACAAATATTAAATTTATCAAAAAAATTTGGCTATTCACATGGGAAAGTCAAAAGTAATCAAATGTAGCTCTTAATATATTCAAAGCATGTAGCATGCATCCATTATTAAAATCGTAATGTTTAAAAAATCATAATAAATTCAATTTTAATGAAAAGTGGGTCATGAAACCACTTATTTTAAAGGAACAAATACAAGGAATCCGATGGAGATAAAATCAGATATGAATTCTTTGATTAAACAATGACTTTGGCTAAAATACAAAATTTTATATATTTTTGTTAATTTTGGCATGTGACATTTAAAAATTATGATATAATTTATATATAATCATAAATATGTTAGTTATCATATAACCAGCAAATTAAATTAAAATACCTAATTATATTAAGTAAATAAAATAATTATACTTAATAGTTATGATCATTTATTACTTTGACAATTTTATTGCTATGTAGAAAAAACATATAATTGAATGTTAATTAAATAAATATTTATATAAATTAACCTCATTAAAATAGTATGTTAGGTTGTGAGCAAATTGATTCATGCCAAAGAACTCATATGAATAGTCATATAACCTAAAATCATGAGCTTCACATTATCCCTTTCATTCTTTTATTCTTGCAATTTCTCTAACAATTTGTGAGATGTATTGGATATGTAATTAGCAATTGATATATCACACATAAAAATATTCATTAGAACATCCAAGCATTTGTTTGTTATCATCAAAATTAATCAAATTGAACATGAGGCTAATTAAGCCAACATTAGCATTTTGTATGCCTATATGCATGATGAAGTTAGATTATTGGATAAATCAATGAGAAAGATGTGTTTTCCTCCACAGAGGAGGCCCTCAAAGGTCAAGCCTTCCCCTACCATAAAAGGATGGAAACCTTCTCTTACCAAGAGTGATGCAATATGCATGCATGATGTGAGACATACAACATTCAAAGGGTTACCAAATCTTTTAATTATCTTGATTTAATGCCTAGGCTTTATGTGAAGTTATGAATTATTTAAAACTTTAGTTATGAGTTGTAGTTTGGTAAAATTATTTTTCCCAATGAGCCTAATCGCATCTAGGCATTCAAACATCAATCATTTAAGAAACTATGGAAAGAATGTCATTTCTAGTATAAATCCTAAATAAATCATCAACCCATTTCTATGCGTGGTGATATAAATACCATCGCATAAGAAAAGATGGGTACCCCTACAAAAACTTACAAAATAATAATTATAATTGAATGAATGCTATGGGGGTCTTCATTTTTCCTTCTTCATTCATGGCTTCATTTCTTTCCTTTGATTTGATTTGCTCCACTTCAAAGGAATCACTTGTCCTCTAGGACAAAGCCTTCTAATCTCTTATCCCCATAGCACTAATCCTAATTCATAATTGCAAAATTACATTTAGAATAGGAAAAGTAAATCTAACTACACCGCAAAACAAAGGTTAGTTAAACATACATACAATCCCAATTATATCATAATTTGGACTTAGCACCATGTACATGGTTAACAAACCACCCCCTAACTTGGATTATGCTCGGGGCTTAAGCAACCTACAAAGAGAGCATTTATATTTATTTTAAGAGGCCGCATAATCCCATGAAAAACATGATTAGGCTAATCACGATACCATCAGACATACACTCTAAGATCCAATCTACTATAATACATCACAAAAATATACATCATACCAAACACCACCTAACATAAATCTAAAGTAGTTACTTAATTCTATTATGTGTTAAGGCTATGTATGTCTTGCTTAGAGTTGTAGTTCTCTAAGTATATATTGATTTAATTTAACATGAAGGGTTAGTTTCACTTAAAGTTATTTAATTGATTTGAGAATTTTAATTTGTGTTTTCTTTTGTTTCATTTGATTACATAGCAACTAAGTGTTATAAGAGAAGAAAAGAGGATTGCCCTCTTTGATACTTACCTTAAGCCACTTTCTAAGAATGTTAATTTGATTTAGTTCTCTTTTGGTGAATGGTCGATTACACATTTTAACTTAATCCTAAGTTTAGGCTCACTTTAAATAATTTTATTTAATATGAAAAGCATCTTAAGATTAATTCAATTGAATTACTATCACATGACATATGCTCAATCATTGATTTCCATCACATGTAACATGCATATGATATCAATCATAAATATACCTTGACATACAATATGTTTTAGCACATTTAGATGATGAATGTAGATGTGTATATTTGTAGAAAAGGAGATTTTCATTCATTAGCTAAATGCACATACAAGTGTATAAAAGTTTTAAACAGATACTTTGCCATTGTTAAACTATGGGAATGAGGTAAAGACCTCCTTGGGACTACTTGAAGCCTTCCGTCTCATGATCAATTGGAATACACAAGAATGTACAAATGACTACAAGAATCAAAATAATGAAAAAGTTGTATTTCTTTAAATTAAATTATTTATACATGTGAGCTAAAGTTGAATAGAAAATTTTCATTCATTAGCTAAATCCACATAGAAATGTATAAAAGTTTTAAGCAGATACTTTGCCATTGTTAAACCAACAGAGTGAGGTAAAACCCTCCTTGGGGCTACTTAAAGCCTTGTATCCCCAGAATGTCCAAACTAGATATACCCACTATTCTTGAATACACATGAATGTACAAGTGACTACAAGAATGAAAAATCATGCAAAAGTTATATTTCTTTCAATTGAATTATTTATATATGTGAGCTAAAGTTCTATCTAAATTCTAACATAGAAAGACATAAGAATTAATCCAAACAAATGTTGTGTCCTTTTCAAATGGACTATACACATGTTAACATTCAAACTATGAGAAAGAGAACTCCATATCACATGTTCTAAGCCATAGACACATGCAAGCTTATAGATATTTATAACTATTATCACTCCAAATATAATAGTTGACTTATAAACTTTCAAAAATAACTTTGATATAATAGTGATAATAGCCACACATATATTAAATTAGATCAACACATGCAAGATTGACATAAAGGGAACCATTTGATTTAGTTAATTTTTCAAAAGATGAATGCATGAATCAAATGACATACAACATTTAATATGATTGGAGAAGAATAATTAAACATAAACACATGATTTCATTCAATTAAATTAATTCGTAATGACAATTATATCAAATAAAATCATTACCGAAACCAAAGTTTCTTATGTCACTTTTAAGTTTTATGTTTTGATTTGATTTAATGAAATGATGGAAATTTTGCTAATCCTAACCCATTCCAATGTTTGTGAGTTGATTTTGTTTAATAAAATGTAATTAAGTGGATTTTATGGATTAATTAGGTTGTAATATGCATTAAATCTACTAATTAACCCTTACTTATGTTACCTTAAAGTAATTAATTAAATAATTATGACCCAACATGATATGCATGGAAAATAACTTGTAATGATCCTAAGAAATGAAAGAGCCTAATGAAATTAACTCACAATTATTGATTAATTAGATTAAGAAATTTAATTAATTATTTTTATTATTTTCCCACACATATGGATAAATCATAATTTCATTAACTCTTTTTAGGCTATTTAACACCTAAAGATCTACACATGAATTAATTAATGAAGATCAGATATGATTGTAATTTTAATTTAATTAATAAAATCATTAATTAATTAATCAATTTCTCTTACTTAATATGCCAAATTGATTGATTATCCTCCAAATGAGAAAGATATCCTAATTATTTTCCTAATATTTTTATGAATAACTAATCAAATAAAGCTTATTCAATTGTAATTAATAGTTAAATTATAATTAAGAATATGTCTCATAACTAAATTTTCTTTTGACTTTTAGGATGAACATATAACAATTAGGATTGAATTGGTTTTATAATTGACATTAATAAATTGTGTTCATACAAATTTTTATATTTGATTATAATATTTATAATGCTATTGGGTTAGTTAATTTTTTATACAAAGTTTTACTTAAATTTTATGATGATTTAATTTATACATTTTGTTTGATTTTGTTTGATCACATATTATTTCTTTCTTTTTTTTATTCAAGATTAACTCTTTTTTTTTAGATCGATTGAATTTAATAATAAATAAAATATTGATTAATCATGATCATTCGATCAAAGATCAAATGACCCATGAGTTAATCATGGTGCAAATCAAATCACTATGCCATTTGACCCAATCAAAAACTATTCACTTCAAACACATAAAATGAATGGTCTTACTTCTATCTCTAAACTCTAGCCAAAATGATTAAAAAGTAAATTGCACATGCTCTAAAGGTTGGATCCTAATGATGCTTGCATTCAATACATCAAACATGAGATCTCTAAGGCTTTCTAAGCATTTAAGAATTATACCTCACTAGAGTTAATGTCCGATGAATTCTAACCAAGAGGTGGCTTTATTTGGAAGAAATGAAGCCCTACTGAGGTGCTTGTTGGGTCATATCAATACTTTAGCTAGCATTCTTTTTTCTTTGCTCCTATGGTTTGCTTCCTCCACACATTCTCATAGACACCTGGCTTTTAGCATCTTTCTGGAAGAGTAAAATAAAAATTCTTGAATTTTCTAAATGTTCTCAGAACAATCTTATCCCCATATATAGTCTCATTTAGATGATCAAACTCATGTTGTAATATGCGAGCCATCCATTCAGAAGCAGAAAATTTGATAGGTTGACCAAAACGATAATGACTGTGACCTTCACCTGCAGATGCCGCTCTACCATAACTCTAAATCCATCAACGCTTTAAACATCTTTCAAAGAACAAAGCTATTTTGATTCCCTTCTTCTGAAGCTTTGGATTAATTATTACTAGAGATTAAAAGGTTGATGGTCTTATGCATCAGTTTCACTCCTAAGAGCATAGCTAATGTATTCCTTGTGTCTTCAAGAACAATAATCTTCCACTCGCATTATATATATGATGTGTTAGGGCATTAAGAACATTAGGTTCAAAATCCTCTAGAAGTTGAGCATACCACTATGGATCATTAAAGAACCCTCCAGGAGCTACCAGCAGTGCCTTTGATTTGGAATTTCTATAAAGATCATTGAGGATGGCTTTCATGACAATTAAACCCATGACATACTATTCTGCATAAATACTTTCACCTATTCCATGGTCATTCAGCTCATTTTCCTCAAAGGAATACCAATCTATGGAGCAGCGAAGCCGACACCAGGAACCTTTCACATAATTGCAATCATGTCATCTATGATCTTTTAGATCTTCTTCGATTTGATCTCCTCCAAGGAGACCTCAATGGGCTCGTGGAGGACCATATCACGGCCTTGACAATTTTAGTGGATTCTTTCTTCATGCTAAATCTAGAGAACCATCCAATAGAGAGACTGGGGTTTTTCTATGACCGGATGCAATGGGAGAAGCAATGAAGAATGAGACCAACGCTTGGAGCTAGAAAGTCACAGTCTTTATCAAGGAGGATGGAGGCATAGATGGATAGTTCACTTGTAACCGGGCTATGCGAGTGGCATGGTTCGATCAATCAATAAAAAATTCATGGCATGTCTCATGTTCTTTCTACAGGTAGTCAGATTTATGGGGCCTAGTTCGGATAAAAAAAAGTCTCATTCAACTACCTACTGCATTCTACTATGTGTCCCAGTTTTAGAGAAATTGAGGGAAGAGAGGTCACCTGCTGGAGGAAGACGGAGGTGTGGTTGTTGCTTGGGTTGGCTAGGCTTCACTTGGTTGAGAGGAAAAGATGGACGTTCGGGAGAGTTCACTTTCAGCTTTGCATCCAACATAAGAGAGGTGCTCAGAGATATTTTTTATTTTTATTTTTTAGGATCTGGGATGGGAGAGCACTCTTAAGTGAAGTAGGAATGAGAGGTGTTGGCTTCTCTTGCAAGGGAGATGAGAAAAGGATGGGGACTCATTTTTTTGTTTTTCTAGTGTCTATGTTTTTGCTGCTAGAGAGAGAGAGAGAGAGAGAGAGAGAGAGAGAGAGAGATGCCAACTTTGTCTTACATGCCCCAACTTCTCCCATGTTCCCTCTTTATTTCATCTTTTCTTTGCATTTTTATATGTTGTCATGATCACATAAATTAGCAAGGAGTAGGTCATTTAATAGTTGTCTTTTTTCACATTTTTTAAAATTTGGTGAAACTTGATTTTTTTTAAAATAAATGATTTTAAAAGTTTTACAAATATTTAATAACTTTAGTAAATGATTGAATGAAAATTTATAAGTTGTGCATAAAATAAGATAATTTTAATTATGATTAATAATTGTTGATAATATGGATTCATAATTTGATAAATTTTGATTTAATGGTTAATATATTATATATATAACATTTATTTATAGTTTTTATTTTGATTTAATTGTGAAAAAATTTTATTTGATGTTTAGAATTGGTTTAATCTCTCTCTCTCTCTCTCTCTCTCTCTCTCTCTCTTTGTAGTTCATTTTAGATTTCAAATGGATTGTGTATGTTAAATTAAAATTTTTGTTTGTTATTATCATTTTCTTTTTATACATATTAGTGACTTAACATTGAAATCATGATTTGATTTAATTTAGGCTTAAACTTGACTAAAATTGCATTGATTTTGAATTCTAATATGAATGATTTACTTGATGGTTTTGATTGATTATATGTAAAACTTTGAATGATGATTGAAGGATTGATTTTTAGGTTGAAGTTGGCTAAGTCCATGAATTGGCTTAAAGGTTTGGATTTGGATTTAATTTGATTTGGATCATGATTTGAAATTTAGTTTGAATTTGATAAATTGATCTTTGAGAAAATTAATTGAATTTGGATTGATTTGGATTTGGCTAAGGCTAAGTCCATAAGATAAATCATGGGTTTTAAGGATTTTGATTTTGATTTGATCATGGGCTTCAATCATTTGATTAGGATTAGAATTTGAATTTTTATATTTGAATTTTTGAGGTTTGGTGAAGGTGAACACAAAATGATGAAGGCTATAGAGAATGTCCCCTTAATTCCCATAGTCTAATCTATGATTAACCTTCTATGTCTTAGGTTTAGGTTAAGTGTTCACCTAATCACTAGAAGTGTCTTAAAGAAAGTCTTAGTGTCTAGAGATCCCTAGGTCTAAGAAGAGGGAGAACTCACTCCAAAAAGTGATGTCAACATTAATATGCTGAATCCACATGTTCTAAAATCCAAAAGGAGAGAAATTCTTTAATATATTATAATTATCTTTAATAGAAACCAAAAGAGGGGCATGATGGTTCCGCTTAAATGATCTATATAAGTAATAGGCCATTGAGTAATCCAATGAGTATTAAAAGAATTTGATCTATCCTTGCCAAAGTCTATAGTGTTACCAAGTATAATTAGAAGCCCTAAAACCAATATCAATCAAATTACAATCAAGGATCATATTGCAAAATTGTTCCATGGAATGAATATTAGAGACCAAACACTTTGTTCAAGAGAATAAAATAATGTTGAAATCCTCCAACAAACCAAGGTTTATTGATGATGTAGCAAAATTCCTCAAATTATCCCAAAGAAGATTTCTCTATTACAAGATGCATAAACAAAGAGCCCAAAACACAATAATCACCTTAAGAGATTTGGGCATTGATTACCTATTGAAAATCATCAAGAATAGAAATATCAATAAAATTATTCCAAAAACATCAAATCTTATTCCTAACATTAGAAAAAAATTATTGAAATTGATCATTCTAGCAACATGGTTTATTTTGTTAACATGAATAAGAGGCTCCAGAATAATAAGTAAAGAAATATTAAACTCTACAAAGATTTCTACTATAGTTATGAATAGAGAGAGTACCGATCCCTCTAACATTCAAGAAAATTAAACATAAAGAAATAAAATGGGGTTAAGAAAAGGTTAATTAAGAGAGGAGAGGTAGGTCATAGAAAATCTAGTATTTTTTGATAATTTGGGAGGGAAAATTTTAAGATTCTTTCTCTTATTAGCATGATAACATTGGAAACCATTTTGTTTTCCCATATAATCATCATCTGAGTTGGATTTAGCAACATTAGTCATAGATTTTGGAGAAGTCTTCTATATAGAAAGGAGTTCTCCTTCTTCCAAGATATTAAAATTCTAAAGGAAAATGAGCATTGGGTATAGCAAGAGAGGTAAATAGATTTATTTAAAAGGAAAGTGTGAACACCTTCCTTCTTCAATACCCAATTATTAGATAAAACCAAATCTTTTTGAGAATTTAAATCATCCTGAACTTGAAAATTAGAATTTGGTTTTGCAACTTGATTATCATGAGAAACCAAAACCATATTCTCCATAGAATTTGAATGATACATAACATTAATATCCACATAAATATTTTCAATTAAAGCTTCATTTTCATCAATCAAAGCCAACAAGGATGCAGATATGGAATCAGAGGAAATAGAATCGTCATCCAAAAGTTTAGAAAAATTATTATTGTCCACATTAGAAGCCTTCAATTGCAGAGAATAGGTAAAACAACCTTACTAGGAACATTCAAAAAAATTCTTTTTTTAAGTATCTTTTGATATTTAACAATGGTTAGCCTAGGGTTTGGAATAGAAGTTTTTTAACAGGATTTTCTTTTAGGTGAGGATGAAAATGAAACATTCAAATTATCATACCATGGATTTTCAATGAGAACAAAAGACAGGAAAATTTTCAAATTCAATTCTTAGCATGTAATAATTCTAGATCCCAACCGATTTCTTTGGGTGTTTCTTGGTAATGTTAATTCAACAAGAATTCAAGCCACTAAAGGATGAATTTTGTATTCATATTGAATTTATCAATGGTCAACCCATTAAAGCACCCATAACAAAAGGAATTAATGGTTAACAAAATGAAATATGAAGAGAGAAATCAAAGTGAAATGATTGGGGATTATGGTTTAGTTTAGGTTAGGTTTTTAGTTAAGGTTTAGGTTTGTTTAGGTTTATTAGGGTTTAGGGTTTTGTGGGTTTAGGGTTTAGGGTTTATGGTTTTAAGGATTAGTTTAGGGTTTGTGAATTTTAGGATTTAGGGTTTTATAGGTTTTGGGTTTAGGGTTTTAGTCTGGGTCTAGGTTTAGGTTTATTTAGTTTTAGAATTAGGGTTTAGGGTTGTAAGATTTAGGTTTAAGTTTAAGGTTTAGAATTTAGGGTTCTGTTTTTTTTTGGGGTTTAGGTTTTTTTTAAAAATTAAGTAAATCGGTTTAAGTTTATTTTTAGTTTTTATTTATTTTAGTTTATTTTATTTTATTTTGTTTAGGTTTATTTTATTTTATTTAGTTCAATTTATTTGTTTTAAGTTTATTTATTTTAGGTTATTTATTTTAGTTTATTTTTTAAGTTTAGGTTTAGGTTTATTTATTTTATTTAGTTTATTTTTTATTTTATTTTTATATTTTATTTTATTTTAATGTTTAGGTTTAGGTTTTATTTTATTTTTTAGGTTTATTTTATTTTTTATTTTAGGTTCAATTTTTTTATTTAATTTATTTTTTATTTTAGGTTTATTTTATTTTTTTATTTTAGTTCTAGTTTTTATTTATTTTATTTTAGTTTATTTATTATTATTATTTTATTTTAATTTTAGGTTTACGTTAAGATTTAGGTTTTAGTTTTGGTTTTTATTTATTTTATTTAATTATTATATTTAGGTTTAGGTTTTTTTATTTATTTTATTTTAGGTTTTATTTAGTTTGTTTAACTTTTTGGATTTTTAGAGTTTGGGGTTTAAGGTTTAGGGTTTATGGTTTGGGGTTTAGGGTTTAGGGTTATAGGTTTTAGGATATATGGTTTAGGATTTAGGGTTTAATGTTTAAGGTTTAGGGTTTTTTTGTTTTGGGTTTAGGGTTTTTAGGGTTTCATGTTAGGGTTTAGGGTTTAGGATTTAAGTTTTTGGTTTAGGGTTTATGTTTTAGTTTAGATTTAGGGTTTAGGTTTATGGTTTTATTTGAGAATAAAATTTAGATTTAACATTTCTTCTTTTCAATTTCATCAACCAAGTAACAAGTTTTCTACACAAGCGATGACATAGATAAAAATGAGCACATAGAGCAAATCAAAACCCAAGATAAATAGAGTTTCTACTATAAGACACATTTATAAGCAAATCGGATCATCCATTCTAATTTCTCCATCAGAGAATCACCCTTTCTTCGGTAGGATCTCCATCAAATCATCTCTCCTTCCACCACCACCACGGATGTAACCTCCGTTGCCTCTCCCGCCTTCATAACTGCTACCTCCATATCTACTTGCACCTCCAGATCTCCCACCACCACTATGATAAACACTGCCTCCACCTTTGCCTCCACCATGAGATCTGAGGGTGATGGTGAGGTTCCCGGTCAAGGTTCTTCCCATTCTTAGGTTTAGCTTATTATCTTTAGGTTTCAATTTACTTTTAATTTATTTAATTACTTTAGGTTTATATGTTTAGGTTTTGTGTAGGGTTATGGTTTGGGATTAGGTCTGGGTTTAGGTTTATGAAGGGTTTTAGGGTTTATGTTTAGGGTTTACGATTTAGGGTTTAGTTTAGGGTTTAGGGTTTTGGCTCAGGGATTTAGAGTTTAGGGTGGGTAAGATTAGTTTAGTGGTTAGGTTGGGTATGATTTAGAAGAGGATTAGGGCCTGGGTTTAGGGTGTGGAGGGGTTGTAGGTTTAGGATTGGGTGGCTGAGAGTAGTTTAGGAGGTTAGAGATTTAGTTTAGGTTTAGGATCAGGGTTGTTTTATATTTTAGGGTTTAGGAGTTTGGGTTTAGGGTTTAGTGGCTCAGTGGTCAGTTTTATTTATGATTTTTTTTTAATTTAACCAATAGTTTAGGTTTATTTAGTTTATTTTTATTTATTTTTTATTTTTTTTTATTTTTTATTTATTTTATTTAGTTTATTTTATTTATTTTAGGTTTATTTTTTTTGTATAATTTGATTTTATTTTATTTTAGGTTTATATTTGATATTTTAGGTTTAAGTTTTTTTATTTTAGGTTTAGGTTTTAGGTTTTATTTTAGCTTTATTTTTATTTTTTAGTTTAGGTTTAGGTTTAGGTTTAGTTTTATTTTATTTTATTTTATTTATTTTATGTTTAGGTTTAGGTTTAGTTTATTTATGTTTAGGTTTAAGTTTATTATTTTAGTATATTATTTTTAGTTTAGGTTTATTTTATTTTATTTTATTTAGGTTTTTTTTTAGTTTGTTTTTTTTATTTTATTTTTAGATTTATTTTTTTTAGGTTTCTTTTTTTAGTTTTTTTTTATTTTATATTATTTAGTTTTTTTATTTAGTTTATTTTATTTTTTTAATTTTTAGGTTTTATTTATTTTTTTAGTTTAGATTTTATTTTATTTTTAGGTTTAGGTTTAGTTTTATTTTATTTTATTTTATTTTCTTTAATTTAGGTTTTTTATTTATGTTATTTTTAGGTTTTATTTAGTTTAAATTTAGGTTTTAGGTTTTAGGTTTTAGGGTTTAGGGTTGTAGGTAGTTTTAGTAGGGTTTAAAGTTTTAGGGTTTAGGGTTTAGGCTTTAGGTTTAGGTTTTAATGTTTAGGGTTTAGGTTTTAAGGTTTACTATTTAAGTTTTAGGGTTTTTAGAGTTTAAGGTTTAGGTTTTATGGTTTAGGGTTTATGATTTAGGGTTTAGGTTTTAGGTTTAGGGTTTAAGTTTAAGTTTAGGGTTTAAGGTTTTTTCAATAGAAAATAAAGTCACAAGTGTTGACTTTGATCAAAAATGAGCACCCATAGAGTAAATCAAAAATTCTAGATAAGTAGAACTGTCTCTACCGTAATGACGTAGTTCCATAAGTAGTAGATCAGTTTGGTCGTTCTTCAATTTCTCTAGTTCCCATCAGAACTATGCCCACTGAGTAGTGGGATCGCCATCATATCCCCGACTCCCTCCCTCTACCACCATGGTGTAAGTTTTTGCCTCCTCTATAATCACCACTACTCGACCACCACCTCCATGTCCATGACTAGATCCCCTAAACCCCTTTAAAAATGCCACCTGCCTTCACCTCCACCAGGATCTAATCTGAGCCTATTGATGGTGATGTTCCCCATCAAGGTCTACCCATTATGAGGGTTTAGGGTTTAGGTGGGTTCTAGGGTTTTATGGTTTATGGTTTGTGGTTTAGGTTTAGGTTTAGGGTGTTTAGGGTTTTGGGTTTAGGGTTTAGTTTAGGATTTAGGGTTTAGGGTTTAGGTTTGGGATTTAGAGTTTGAGTGTTAGGGTTTAGGGTTTTAGGGTTTAGAGTTGAGGTTTAGAGTTTAGGTTTTAGGGTTGGGGCTGGGTTGGGTTTAGTTTAGGGTTTAGGGTTTAGGATTTAGGGTTTGGATTTTTAATTAAGTAAATCGATTTTAGGTTTATTTAGTTTATTTATTTTAGTTTATTTAATATAGTTTTTTTTTTTTTTTTTATCTATTTAGGTTTAGGTTTATTTTTTTAGTTGAGTTTTATTTATTTTATTTTTAGAAAGGTTTTATTTTTTTATTTTATTTAGGTTTAGGTTTTATTTATTTTTTTTTTAGGTTTAGGCTTTAGGTATTTATTTTAGGTTTATTTTTTTGGTTTTATTTATTATAGGTTTAAGTTTATTTTAGTTTATTTATTTATTTAGTTTAGGTTTTAGGTTTAGTTTAGGTTTATTTTAGGTTTAGTTTATTTTAGGTTTAGGTTTATTTATTTATTTTTAGGTTTATTTCTTTTAGTTTATATTTATTTCTATTTTATTTTAGGTTTATTTAGTTTAGGTTTCTTATTTAGTTTTTATTTTATTTTATTTTATTTTTTATTTTTTTATTTTTAGGTTTAGGTTTAGATTTTAGTTTAGGTTTTATTCTATTTTTTTATAAAATTATTTAGTTTATTTATTTTATTTATTTTATTTTTTGAAGTTTTATTTAGTTTAAAGCCTAGATAAATACGTAACTGAACGGGGTGTAGGCAGGGTTTATGGTTTACGGTTTAGGGTATAGGGTTTTAGCATTTAGGGTTTAGGGTTTAGGGTTAGGGTTTAGGGTTTAGTGTTTATGCTTTGGGGTTTATGGTTTTGAGGGTTTAAGGTTTATGGTTTAGGGTTTAGAGATTAGGGTTAGTTTATGGTTTAGGGTTTAGAATTTAGGGTTTAGAGTTTTTAAGTTTAGGGTTGAGGGTTTAGGTCTTTTTTTTTTTTGGGAAACCCCATATAGGGGGAATTTTATTGGCACAAAAAAAGGGTTACAAGGTCCTTAAAGGGGATAAACTCAACAACTACTGCTCAAAGAGCTACAATCGGCCTAGAGAGTAAATCTCTATCTAAACAACCAAAGCAAAATAAAAGAGTAAGGAAAGCAAAGATACAAATTGATTAACAAGATAAGCCAATGGAAGATTAGGGCCAAAGCTCTTGGGATGAGAGAATGCATGACACTATGGAGCAAACACAAGAGAACAAGAGAATTGCACGCAAAATTGTAGAAAATTAGAAGCGATTAAGGTATCTGAGATAGAGTAAAATGAAACCAAAGACTAAAAAGATAATAAGGAAGTGTGATAGAGAGAAGGCTCAAGCTCTCACACCAAATTTAGAGATGCAAATATGAGCATCCATACTTCAATAGAAGGGTTACATCACAAGAGCTACTATCAAACCAAAAAGGAGTGAAATCATCATAGCCATCATAGCCAATAAACTTGCATAGCAACCATTTGTTGAAAGTCTTTTGAGCCATAGTACCTACAAACCAAAGCAAAGCCCTATACTGAATAGAAAAGAAAGCAACAAAGAGCAGAATGGGTAAGGGGATCCCATGCAGTAAATGTCATCATATTAGGCACCATGTCATGAGAATCCCAACTTAAATGGGAACCATCATTGTCGTCTACCATATTTTTAATCGTCCAAGGTTTAATTAGATGAGCATGAAGACCCAGAAAACAACTAAAAGGCCAGATAAGAAGCATAAAGACCAATAAAAGACATGAAATCCAAGGGCAAATAAAATAGCATGGAATTAACCCCATCCCAAACATATGGGACAAATATTAGACAAACAATCTAATAAGTATAGGATATACCCAAAAAGAAGTGCAATGAAAGAAAGCGCAGTTAACAACCTCGTGTTACAAAAGTTAAATAGACAAGTGTAAAGGCAAGATAGCATATCCCAAGCCCAAATTACCACAGAATTGCGAGAAGTCTATCGAGAGGAGATGGGAATTAGCGATTAGATGAACCATAAGGCACAATAATAATGCTCCCCACCACAACAACTCCAAGTAAAGAGATAATCGAGACAATCAGAACTTGGCGAGCAATAAACTCGGTGTAGTTGATTACAAGAAGGCAGTAATAAGGCCATAAATCCACCCATTCAGTAAACAATGCATAAGTTAAAATCAAATTAGGAAAATCATAATCTCGATGATTTGCAAATCTAAGCAAGAGAAAGAAAATAGTAGAGAGTTAAGTAGATCTCAAACATCGGTGATCGGCGGCCGTTGCAATCAACAAAACATTGAAAAGCAACAGACAACAACATAACCACAAAGATAGCTTGCTGGACATAGGACCCGAAAAATCCAACAGCCAATAATGAAAACAATAATGCAAATATTACACCCACCATATGATAAGCTAGTGAAAAGGAAAGATGCAAAAAAGAAACAAAAGGGGTTCAAAAGATAGTCAACATTGAAATCCTTCAAGGTAAAGATGAGCAGGCTTGTAGCTAAACCAAAATCCTCAGGAAAAGTAGACTAGAAAGAAACCATAAAGTAAGACCAATCCTGCAAAGAGATAAAAAATAACCAAAAATTGCAGTTTCTCTCCTGCTAGGTTGGGAAGATGGGGTTAGCAAAATCAATCAGCAAAACAACTCCAAAAGCACCCTGCTGAGCATGATAGATAGCCCCAATAGCAGCTTGCTGGGCATAAAACCCAATGATCTAGTTTAGCCAACAACCAAGATAGGAAAAAATAGTAAGTTGGCCATAAAACCACCCATTCAAAATAGATAATGCATAAGATAAATTCTATGTAGATAATGAAGTGGTATGGCCAAGTCTAGCTGAACCAAGATGGAAAAAATAGTAGCAGTTTAGATAGGCCTCAAACATGTGATGATCATTGCGACCCTATTGCAAACAACAATAAGCATAAAGCAAAAGCCACCATGAAAACCTCAAAAGAGTCTGGCGGTGATAAGATCCCAAAAAAGAAGCGGTTGAGCATTAATCCAATTCAGCCAACAACCAAGACATTAATTACCAACAAGCTAGCCAAAAATCCACCCATTCAGAGTAAAGCGGTGCATAGGTTAATATCCAATTATAACATAATCATAGTGATACACAATTCTAGAACCAATAGGGAAAAAATAGCGATTAAGTAGACTTCAATGGTGATCATTTGCACGGTTGCAAATAGCAAAATGGGGCAACAAATAGAAGTAAATCAATCTGAAACAATCAAAAAAAAAAGGTAACAAACAACCACAAAAGGCACTCTGGATAATGGACCCGATAATCCAACAACCAACAAATAAAATAGCACTACAATTATTGTACCAACCATAAGATAAGCCAAATATGAATAGTGGGGAAACATAGCCACGGAAAGGGTTCAAAAGTAAACCATCAATGAAATCCTTCAAGCCAAAGGAGAGCAAGTTAGTAGCTGAACAACCATCCTAAAAAAAATAGACTAAAAGGAAATCATTAAGTAATTCCAATCCTAGAAAGAGATAATAATAATAATAAGGGTATTGTAGTTTCTCTCCTTATAGGTTGGGGAGATGAGGATACCAAATACAATCAAAAAACCAAGAAGCGAGACAAAAGGCCAGAAATCCAAACAAATTAAACCATAAGAAAAGAATAAAAATAATGGTACAACATCGATTATAAAGTGGTCCAAAGGAAAGCCATCTTTAAGATCCATCAAAACACATAATATCAGGGAGCTAATCCACATTAGTAATAGGTGGATGGAAATGAAATAATTCCAATCATAGAAAAGAAGTTATAATAGCAAAGATATTGCAATTTCTCCTTACAGTTGTGGAGGTAAGGTTATGGAACATAGGAGGGGACAACCATAATAAGGAGAAGAATAGATAATTAGGACCCATAAGGTTATACAAGTATAACATTTAATAATGAAACAAGTGAGAATATAATTCCAAGAGGAAAGGAGGAAGAACAACTTTAATCATAAAATGAGAAACAAAAATAGTAGGATCCATAATCAAAATATTGATGGCAAGAAGTTTCCTTGTTGATCAAAAAATAAAGCATAAAATAAAGCATAAAGTAATATATCTCCCTCAAGCAGAAACACCTTTTAAAAGTGGAAGCAAGAAGCGGCTCATTTAAGGTTGGGAGAGTTAAACCAACAACAGATGCCACAGAGATCAGAAAATAACTAGCAAGGGGTATCAGGATGCATCAGCAAATTCCAAATGAACATCAACACATTAACAATAGAAACAGTAGAAGCAGTAAGCCCTCAATTAAAGCTAGGGTAATTAAACCAACAATAAGGGATATCATGATGCATGAGAATTCCCAAGAAACATCACTAAATAGAAAATGATCATGCGGTTAATCGTAATCTAGCGATCAATCAATAGGTTGGATTAATTTAGATAAGGAGTCATTGTCCGATTCACCAATCCACCCAAATGTTTAGGAAGAGTAAGTTGATCATAAAATTTATACCATCAATCTAGCAGATTGGTGGTAATTTAGCACATGCATTACCTCATGCCATATATGAGATTTTAAAATAGAGTTGAAAGGAGAGCTCTAGTTTGCTTGAGAAGATAGTACAATTCTCGCCCATTTGGTGGAAGTCAAAGATCAATCGGGTGAGCATCCACCTCAATCCAAATATTGAGACAACCTTTTGAAGGAAAATCTCAAGAGCTTTGTACACTGCCATTAGCTCAGCAAAAGGAACCGAGCAAGTATTAAGGGGGTAAGCAAAAGCACATAGGACTTTACCATTAGGGTTTTGAAAATGCCACCACCATAGAAGCATTTTGAGAGGAGCCATCGATGTTAATTTTTAGTATTAACATGAGGTTTTACCTTAAAAATCTTGTCATCTTTAGTTGGGTTGATCTGGCAAGTTAAAACCCAGTTTATTGGCCACAAATTTACAACCTTTGAATTGTTTGTAGTTAATTAAATTGGCATTGAACAAGTCCGCGATTTTGTTTTATTTCTAATTATCCTCATGTTCATAGGAATCCCATGATGTTTTGCATCATTTCCATCCATATGAACCAAATAAGAGTGATAGCGATTATGACTTTAATGTGACCTTTAGTAGTGTTATCAAAATAAACTTCAAGAAGTGGTATAAAGTTAAGAGCCATTGAATTTGATAATGTTAAAGAGATCATCATACCAAAAAATGTTTGGAAGCAATGGCTCATTAACAAAACATGATTTACATTCTCAATGTGAAAGCGGTAGTGGCATTTTGAAGGTAAGTGAAAACTTTCCCCACATCAAGGAGTCAATAGGATGAAGTTTTTCAAAATATGCCAAGTAAGAACAAAAAAAGAAGTAGGAATAGTATTATTCCAAAGTTTGAAAAACACGTTGGAAAAATCATGAGCTTCTTTAATATGAATCCAAACATTTATAAAGTTAAAATCACCATTTTGAGAAAGCTTAAAGGATCCGATCATGATTGCTAGGTAAGAATAGTAAGCTTGTTTAAAAGAGAGGAAGGAATATAATCGATAAGCTTACTATTGTTCCACATATTATTACGCAGAAAGAGTTCACTTTAATAGCAATAGGGAATGGTAGAAAGTAAATCATCAATGGACCTCACCTCCGGTTATCTTGTCAAAAGAAAGAGGTACGAGTTAATCCCCAAGAAATTAATGATTTGCATCCCATTTGATGGAACAAAGTCTTTTCCAAATAGGAGAGTCTCCTTTATAGGGGCAAATGAGAGGGTTCTTACCACAGCGATTAGCGATCATGAAATTAGCCCAAAGACTATTGTTACTCTTAAAATTCCACCAAAGTTTATAGGAAAAAGCAGTGATAGCTTCCTTGATAGGCTTACATCCAAGACCACCTTTAGCATGAGTGCCACAGCTTTTATACCAAGAGGTCCAGTGCATTCTTTTAGAGGAATTGTTAGAAGCCCAAAAAAATTTGTTAAGGAGACGCTCAATTTGTTAATGGTAGAATTGGTCAGCACAATTGTTTGAATGAGATATAAAGGCATGGAGTTAAGGGTGCTCTTAATCAAAGTGAGCCACCAAATGAGAGTAAATGAAATTCCCAAGAAATTTTATTAGAGATTTTTGGATTAACTCATCAAAAGATGAGATCTTTTTTGACCTTTAAAAGCGACCAAGATATTTAATAGGAAGTTGTTGTTGTATATTAGTAATTCTCAAGATTTGGTTGATCCTATTACTAGGGATTTTAGAGGAAGGAATGAAATAACTTTTTCCATCATTAAGAAAAAGACCACTTTCATTGCCAAATTTATTTAAAAGATTCTTAATAGTTTTAATGTGAAGAATAGAGGCATTGCAAAAGATTATAAAGTCATCAGCAAAACTAAGATGAGAGATCGAAAGACCACCTTGGGTTCTAAAAATATGCTAGGGTTATTATAGAAAAGATCATTCAGGCTCCTCAAAAGAGATTCAACAACAATAATAAAAAGAGAGGGTGAAAGGGGATCACCTTGTCTCAAGCCATGCATCAAAGGGAAAAAGCCAAGGGACTCACCATTAATGATAATGGAGAACCAAACATTGGTAATACAATTTTTGATGAGGTGGATAAAATTATTAGAAAACCTAAGCAAATGAAGAATTTGGAAAAAAGGAATTTCCAAGAGAGGTTGTCAAAAGCTTTAGAGATGTCCAGTTTGAAAAGGATGTTGCCACCTCTGAAAGGAATGTCAATGTCATGAATCAGCTCTTAGGCTAGAAGTATGTTATCAGATATAGCTCTACCTTTAACGAAGCCAGTTTGGTTGGGTGGAATAATTTCAGGCAGCATCGGACTAATTCTATTAGCAATTAATTTAGTAATGAGTTTATGAAAGAAGGTGCAAAGGCTGATAGTTCTGAAATCACCATAAGATTTAGGATTATTAATTTTGGTAATGAGAACAATGGAAGTGCGAGAAAAATATCTAAGTAAGGGGTTGCCATTATAAAAATCAATAACATCATCAACAAGGTCAGACTTAATAATAGGCCAACTGTGCTGAAAGAATTGAGTCATGTAGCCTTGGGCGACAAGAATCATGTTCATGCTATTGAGAATATTACTAATCTCAATTTCTGTAGGACACAAACTGAGCAAGTGGTTCTCATCATTAGTAATCATTTAGGGAATCAGGTGTGTGTTGGAGAGGGCTTCTAAGGAAGGGTTGTTGTTTAATAAGTTTTTAAAATGTTATATGAGAATCTTTAATATCATTATTGTGGTGATCCATAATTATCATTTTTTTTAATAGAGTTTAAGGCTTTCTTTTTTTTTTAAAGAGCATGGAAATACCTTGTATTTCTATCACCATCGACAATATGTTTGCTAGCGACCTTTTGCCGGTAGGTTTCCTCCATGTTCGATAATTAATCAAGTTATCTTTAGCGCATTCAACTCCTTGCTTAGTAGAATCGGTCAAAATAGCATCTTCAAGAGAAAAACTAATTGCTCCATATTTTTGAGATTGGCAAAAAGATTTTTAAAATGATGCTTGTTCCACCAATTTAGGTTTTGTTTAAGCCTTTTAAGCTTAAGCCAAAGGAATCATGCCTTTAACGGAATTATCTAGATGAATATGGGCCATCCAATTAATGGAAACAACATTTATGAAATCACTATGTTGGATCCACATATTTTGGAATCTAGAAGAAGTAGGGGAGGATAGTCTACTGGAAGGATTTTTGACAAAAATCAGAAGCAGAGCATGGTCAGACATAGTTCTGCTCAAATGTTCAACAGAAGTAAGGGGCCATTGATTGATCCAAAGGGAATTAAAGAGGGTCCTATCAAGTCACTGCCAGAGTCTAGAGTTATGCCACATATAGTCAGAGACTGAAAAGCCAATATCAATCAGATTGCAATCAAGGATCATATTAAAAAAACCTTCCATGGAATGAATGTTAGGAGAGCAACCTCCCCTTCTTTCCAAAGAAGCAAGAATAGTGTTGAAATTACCAACCAACTAGGGTTTGTTGGAGGAGAAAAGGTTCTTAAGTTATCCCAAAGGATGTTCTACCAGCTCTATTACAAGATGCATAAATAAAGGAACCAAGAGCAAAAAATTCACCCAATGAGATTTGAACATTAACCAATTGTTGAAGATAATCAAGGATAGAGATGTTGACTAAATTATTCCAAAAGCACTAAATTTTATTGCTAATATTATAGAAGAAATTTTTAAATCCAAGCATTCTAACAACATGGGTGATCTTAGAAGAGTGTATAAATGGTTCAATGATAATAAATAAGGCTATGTTATAAGAATGGAAAAGGCTTCTAATACGGTTACAGACAATGAGAGTCCCACTACCCTGAACATTCCAAATAAGAAGATTGATCATAATAAAATAGAAGAAAAGAAAAGAGATAACTGAAAAATAAAAAGCAAGAAGAAGAGACAACATGAAACAATTATTTATGGGAAGTTAGAGAAGATCTAGTGGTTGGTGGAGCTATTAGTGAACATTCTAGCTTTAAGAGATTTTTTTAATAAGTTTGAAAAGGTCTATCTATGTCCAAAGTATCTCCATCCGAGAGAGTGATTTGTGATATTGAATAGGACCAGCATCTATCAAAGCATTCCTAATGGTAATTTCCCCTTCTTCAATGTTAGAATTAAGTTGAGAAATTGGGTTAGCATGTGTATCACTTTGTAGGGTAGGAGAAGGAGAGTTTGTGAAGCCATTAATAGCACAGATTTTATGCTCAGTTTCAGAATTACCTTTCAGATTTTATTCCATGACCAAAGGATCACCATCTTTTAGATTTTGTTCTTTCATCAGATGCACAATTGCAAAATTTGTTTTCAGATTTTGATCCAACCAGAAGTTACCATTCAAATCACCATTAGGGTTCATATAGTCTCCTCGGGTTCACTAGCCAAGAGGTGGAATTAGAGTGGTCTTGAAGAGCCAAATTATTGCAATTAGAAGTAATGTTAAAGTTATCATTAGCCTGTCATGAACCTCATAAGCATTATTTTTAACATGATTATTTCTTCAATAGGCAAATTAGTAGATAATAGGAGTAGGGGGGGGATGAGTTCCATTTTGAGTGACTTTAGGCACATAAGCAAATTTATTGATTTTTCATTTGAGAGGGGTTAGGATCAAATAATTTATTCTTTTAAGATGAGGATGCAAAGCATTAATGATCATGACCATGAATCTTTGTGTGCAAAAAATAGGAAAATTTTCAAATTCCACTTTTTGATTATAACCAAATTTCTCAGCGCCGATCCATACTTCTTCAGGATATTTTTTGGTAATATCAATCTCAACCAAAATACTAACTAGCAAGGTCGTGATCTGAGAGGTGACGATCAATTTGAAGAGGTGAGAGCACCAACAAGAGTGAACTTGATGTGTAACATTGTATTCTCATATTAGGAAGAGCTAGCCATAAAGAACAATTGGAGATTCCTATTTTACATCAAAAGGAGACCATTTCAAAAGCCTCATTTGATAATTATACACAAAGTAGGAGCGACTAGCAAAAACTCTTGAGTAGTCTAAGTCACTAGAGAGCTGAATAAGAATATGCCTAAGATCAATCAAACCGATAGTGAAAATGCCAGAGAGCTTTAGTCTATGAAGAAATGATCGAAAGTTATCAAGATTTGGCCGAAATAAGGAAAATTTACCAACTAAAGAGAATTTAAAAGGCTTCGCCAACTTTTCCATGTCAAGATCCAAGCACATAACAGTAGGCATCCCATGAAAAGAGGTTGAGATCAAATTGACCATAGCATTATGGGAAGAGTTCTTACTAGATAATGCATCCTTGAAGGACTTAAGTGAGTAGCAGATGATCGATCCATAATACCTTATAAATTTGAAGCCCAGCCAATGTCAAGTTCAAAAGCTTGGTTTACATGAAAGAGCTCCTCGCCATTGAAAGAGTAATGGGAAGCTCACATTAGTGTAATCAAGACAAATAATCAAAAATATGAGAGAAGGATCGAAGATCGATAAGATAAGGAAAATGAAAGAAGAAAAAAAAAAAGAGGGTTAGTTTTATGTTTTCCAGGTTTTAAGTTTTAGGTTTTAGGTTTTAGGTTTTAGGTTTTAGGTTTTTTGTTTTAGGTTTTAGGTTTTAGGTTTTAGGGTTTAGAGTTTAAGGTTTAGGGTTTCAATTAGGGTTTAAGGTTTAGGGT
Source organism: Cymbidium sinense (assembly GCA_021442155.1). Taxonomy (NCBI): domain Eukaryota; kingdom Viridiplantae; phylum Streptophyta; class Magnoliopsida; order Asparagales; family Orchidaceae; genus Cymbidium; species Cymbidium sinense. The sequence continues at coordinate 36,728 of JAKCPB010000501.1, read as the reverse complement.
TTAGAGTTTAATGTTTAGGATTTAGGGTTTTTAGGGTTTAAGGTTTAGGGTTAGTTTAGGTTTAGGGTTTAGGGTTTTAAGGTTTAGTGTTTTAGGGTTTAGGGTGAGGTTTAGGGTTTAAAGTTTAGGGTTTAAGGTTTAGGGATTAGGGTTTAAGGTTAGATTATGGTTTATAGTTTAGGGTTTAAAGTTTAGGATTTAGTGTTTAGGGTTTATGGTTTCTTTTTTAAATTAAATAAACTGATAGGTTTAGGTTTATTTATTTTATTTAATTTATTTTTTATTTTTTTACTTTATTTCATTTGTTATTTTATTTAGGTGTATTTTAATTTTATTTAGTTTAGTTTATTTATTTTAGTTTAGGTTTTTCATTTTAATTTATTTTTTATGTTTAAGTTTAGGTTTATGTTTATTTTTGAGTTTAGTTTTATATTTATTTTATTTTTTTATGTTTAGGTTTTATTTTTTATTTTCAGGTTTAGGTTTAGGTTCTTTTTTTTTTTGGTTTAGGGTTTAGGTTTTTATTTTTTTAGGCTTAGGTTTACGTTTATTTTAGTATATTTTATTTTATTTTGTTTAGAGTTTAGGTTTAGTTTATTTTAGGTTTAGGTTTAGGTTTTATTTATTTTAGTTTAGTTTATTTTAGTTTAGGTTTAGGTTTATTTTATTTTGTTTATCTTAGGTTTAGGTTTTTTAAAAAGTTTAGGGTTTAGGTTATATTTTTTATTTATTTTAAGGTTTATTTTTTAGGTTTAGGTTTTTATTTAGTTTTTATTTATTTAATTTTAGGTTTATTTTATTTTTATTTTACGATTAGTTTTTATTTTATATTTTTTATTTTTAGATTTATTTTATTTTTTATTTTTGCTTAGGTTTCTATTTATTTTATTTTAGCTTAGTTTTTATTATTTATTTTATTTTATATTTACATTTAGGTTTAGGCTTAGGTTTAGTTTTAGTTTAGGTTATTTTATTTTATTTATTTATTATATTTAGATTTAGGTTTTTATATTTATTTTAATTTTAGGTTTTATTTAGTTTATGTTTAGGTTTTTATGTTTTTCAATTTTAAGGGTTTAGGGTTCAGTGTTTAGTGTTTGGGGTTTAGGGTATAGGTTTAGGGTTGTAGGTTTTAGGGTCTAGGGTTTAGGGTTTAGTGTTTATGGGTTTAGGGTTTAGTGTTTTAAGGTTTAGGGTTTATGGTTTACGGTTTATGTTTTAAGGTTTAGGGTTTAGGGTTTAAGGTTGTAGGTTTAGGGTTCAGGGTTTAGGATTTAGGATTAGTTTTAGAGTTTAGAGTTTAGGGTTTAGGGTTTTATTTTTATTATTTTTTATTCTTTTATTTTTTTTAAATTAAGTAAACTGATAGATTTAGGTTTATTTTATTTTTTATTTTTATTTAGGTGAATTTTTATTTTTATTTAGTTTAGTTTCATTATTTTAGGTTTATTTATTTTAGTTTAGGTTTTTTATTTTAGTTTATTTTTTATTTTTATGTTTATGTTTTGGTTTATTTTTTAGTTTAGTTTTATTTTTATTTTATTGTATAGGTTTAGGTTTTTTTTTAGTTTAGGTTTTAGGTTTTTATTTTAAGTTTATTTTTAGGTTTTCTTTTTAGTTTAGGTTTAGGTTTATTTATAGTTTATTTAATTTATTTAGAGTTTAGGTTTAGGTTTAGGTTTTATTTATGTTGGTTTAGTTTATTTTAGTTTAGGTTTATTTTATTTTTATTTTAGGTTTAGGTTTTTTCTAGTTTAGGGTTTAAATTTTTTATAGGTTTATTTTTAAGGTTATATTTTTTATTTAGTTTTATTTTATTTTATTTTAGGTTTATTTTATTTTTATTTTAGGTTTGCTTTTTATTTTATTTAGGTTTTTTTGTTTAGTTTAGGTTTTTATTTATTTTATTTTAGTCTTATTTTTATTTTTATTATATTTCCTTTTTAGGTTTAGGTTTAGGTTTATGTTTTAATTTAGGTTTTAATTTTATTATTTTATTTTGGTTTAGGTTTTTTTTAGGTTTTATTTAGTTTAGGTTTAGGTTTTTAGCATCCTAGGGTTTAAAGTTTAGGGTTTAGGGTTTATGGTTTAGGTTTTAGGGTTTAGGGTGGGCGTTCTTGGTTCTAATTCCCATGAGAACCACCAGCCTCTCGGGTGGATCTCATATCACGATCTCTCCATCACCTCCCTGCCTTCATCGCTCCTCCTGTGTCCATAACCACCACCTCCATATCCACCAACACCTCCATATCCCCCACCACCAATGCGATAACTATCACCGTCACCTTCACCTCCACCGCCAGATCTAGACTGAGCCTGGTTGACGGTGATGTTCATGTTGTCAAGGTTCTGTGCATTTTTAGGATTTAGGTTTAGGTTTAGGTTTATTAGGTTTAAGGGTTTAGGTTTAGTTTTCAATTTATTTAGTTACTTTAGGTTTAGGTTTAGGGTTTGGGGTTTAGGGTTTAAGGTTTAGGGTTAGGGTTTAGGGTTTAGGGTTTTCTGGGTTAGGTGTAGGGTTTAGTGTTTACGATTTAGGGTTTTAGGGTTTATGTTAGAATTTGGGTTTAGGATTAGAGTTTAGGGTTTAGTTTAGGGTTTAGGGTTTAAGTTATTTAGGGTTTTGGGTTTTAGGTTTTGGGTTTAAGTTTAGTTTAGGGTTAGTTTATTTAGATTTAGGGTTTAGGGCTTAGGGTTAGGGTTTAGGTTTTTTATTTAGTTTAAATTTTAGTTTATTTTATTTCTTTTTATTTATTTTTTATTTAGGTTTATTTTTATTTTATTTAGTTAGTTTATTTATTTTAGGTTTTATTTATTTTAGTTTAGGGTTTTTATTTTAGTTTATTTTTTAGGTGTAGGATTATTTTTTAGTTGAGTTTTATTTTTATTTTATTTTTTTGGAGTAGGTTTTTATTTTAGTTTAGTTTATTTTGGTTTAGGTTTAGGTTTATTTTTTTAGTTTAGGGTTTAGGTCTAATTCTTTATTTATTTTGAGGTTTTATTTTTAGGTTTAGGTTTTTATTTTATTTTATTTTTATTTTATGTTTAGTTTCTATTTTATTAAGGTTTTTTATTCTAAGGTTTATTTTATTTTTTAGTTTAATTTAGGTTTTTGTTTATTTTTTTAGTTTATTTTTATTTTTGAAGACATAGTTCCATAAACAACAGATCAGATTAATCATCCTTCAATTTCTCTAGTTCCCATCAGAACCACCTCGGCCTTTCGAGTAGTGGGATCCACCATCATATCCCCGATCTCTCCATGCGCCATCACCACGGCTATAACCTTCGTCGCTGCTTTCGCCTCCATAGCCACCAGTGCTTCGACCACCACGATGATATCCACTAACACCTCTAGATCCCCCACCACCATTATGATAATCATCACATCTTTCCCTTAAGATCTATAAGCTTGGTTGATGGTGATGTTTCTGCCATCAAGGTTCTGCCCATTCTTAAGGTTTAGGATTATGTTTTTTAGGTTTTAGAGTTTATGTGTTCTTTTTAAAGTTTATTTATTTACTTTAGGTTTTGGTTTAGGGTTTAAGGTTTAGGGTTAGGGTTTAGGGTTTAGGGTTTAGGGTTTAGGGTTTAGGGTTTAGGGTCTTAGGGTTTATGCTTTTAGGGTTTAGGTTTAGGATTAGGGTTTAGGGTTTAGGGTTTAGGTATTTTAGGGTTTAGGGTTTAGGGGTTAGGGTTTAGGATTTAGGTTTTAGGTTTTTTCAATTTATTTATTTTATTATTTATTTTAATTTAGTTTAGTTTATTTATTTTAGGTTTATTTATTTTAGTTTTGGTTTTTTATTTTAGTTTTTTTTTAGTTTAAGTTTAGGTATATTTTTTTATTTAAGTTTTACTATTTTTTTTATTTATTCTATTTAGGTTTTATTTTTTATTTTTAGGTTTAGGTTTAGGTTTAGTTTTTCAGTTTTTAATTTTAGGTTAATTTTTAGGTTTTATTTTTTAGTTTTGGTTTGGATTTATTTTTAGTTTATATTATTCTATTTAGTTTAGGTTTAGGTTTAGGTTTAGTTTATTGTAAGTTTATGTTTTATTTATTTTAGTTGACTTTATTTTAGTTTAGGTTTAGGTTTATTTTATTTTTATTTTAGGTTTAGGTTTTTTTTTATATTTTAAGGTTTTTTATATTTTAAGATTTATTTTTTAGGTGTAAGTTTTTATTTAGTTTTTATTTTATTTAATTTTAAGTTTATTTTATTTTTATTTTACGTTTAGTTTTTATTTTATTAAGATTATTTACTATTACGTTTATTTTATTTTTTTAGTTTAGTTTTGGTTTTTCTTTATTTTAATTTAGTTTTTTATTTTTTTATTTTTAAATTTAGGTTTATGTTTTAGTTTAGGTTTTTTTTTTATTTTATTTTTATTTTATTTTGGTTTAAGTTTTTTATTTATTTTATTTTTAGGTTTTATTTAGTTTAAGTTTATGTTTTTAGGGTTTAGGGGTTTAGGGTTTAAGGTTGAGGGTTTTGGGGTTTAGGGTTTTAGTATTTAGGGTTAGGCTTAGGGTTTAGGGTTTAGTATTTAGGATTTAGGGTTTAGGATTTTTAGTTTTTAATGTTCAGGGTTTAGGGTTTAGGGTTAGCTTAGGGTTTAGGTTAGTTTAGGGTTTAGGGTTTAGGTTTAGGCTTTAAGGTTTAGTGTTTTTAGAGTTTAGGGTTTATGGTCTATGGTTAGTTTAGGGTTTAAGGTATAGGGTTTTAGAGTTACTGGTTTAGGGTTAGGGTTAGGGTTTATGAATTAAGGTTTAGGGTTTAGGGTTTAGGGTTTAGGGTTTATGGATTCGGGGTTTGTTCAGGGTTTAGGGATTAAGGTTTAATGTTTATGATTTTTTAGGGTTTAGAGTTTAGGGTTGTAGGTTTAGGGTTTTGGGTTTAGGGTTAGTTTCAGGGTTTAGGGTTAATTTTAGGGTTTATGATTTAGGGTTTAGGGTTTAGGGTTTTATAAAATTAAGTAAACAATATGTTTAGGTTTATTTAGTTTATTTAGTTAATTTATTATTTATTTTAGTTTATTTAATTTTTTATTTTTATTTAGTTTGGTTTATTTATTTTAAATTTATTTGTTTTAGTTTATGTATTTTATTTTAGTCTATTTTTTAGGTTTAGGTTTAGGGTTATGTTTATTTTTTAGTTTAGTTTTATTTTATTTTATTTTTTGGTTTAGGTTTTATTTTTTAATTTTAGGTTTAAGTTTAGGTTTTTATTTATTTTTGGTTTAAGTTTTAGGTTTTTATGTTAGCTTTTCTTTTTTAGTTTAGGCTTAGGTTTATTTTTAGTTTATTTTATTTTATTTAGTTTAGGGTTTAGGTTTAGTTGATTTTAGGTTTAGGTTTAGGTTATATTTATTTTAGATTAATTTATTTTAGTTTAGGTTTAGGTTTAATTAATTTTGATTATTTTAGGAATATGTTATTCTTTTTTTTAGTTTAGGGTTTAGGTTTTATTTTTTATTTATTTTTTGGTTTATTTTTTAGGTTTAGATTTTTATTTAGTTTTTATTTTATTTTTTAGGTTTATTTTATCCTTATTTTACATTTAATTTTATTTAATTTAAGTTGTTAATTTTTAGGTTTATTTTATTTTTAATTAACTTTATGTTTTTATTTCTTTTATTTTAGTTTAATTTTTATTTTTTATTTTATTTTATTTTATTTTTTATTTAGTTTAAGGTTTATTTATTTATAAGTTTTATTTAGTTTAAGTTTAAGTTTTTAGGTTTTTAGGGTTTAGAGTTTAGGGTTTATGGTTTAGTATTTAGGCTTTAGGGTTTAGGGTTTTTAGGATTTAGGGTTTAGGGTTTAGTGTTTAGGGTTAGCTTAGGGTTTTGGGTTAGTTTAAGGTTTAGGGTTAGCTTATGGTTTATGGAAAGTTTGGTGTTTAGGGTTTAGGGTTTAGGATTTTAACAGTTTAGGGTTATTTTAGGGTTCAGGGTTTAGTATTTTACAGTTTATGGTTTAGGGTTTAGGGTTAGTTTTAGGGTTTAGGGTTTAGAGTTTAGGGTTTATTATTTTAGGATTTAGGATTTAGGGTTTAGGGTTGTAGGTTTAGGGCTTACAGTTTAGGGTTTAGGGTTTAGGTTTTTTATTTTATATTAAGTTTAGTTTATTTTATATTTATTTGTGTTTATTTTATTTTATATTTTTATTTAACTTTATTATTTTTATTTATGTTTGGTTTATATATTTTAGCTTTGGTTTTTTTTTTATTTTTTTAGGTTTAGGTTTATTTTTTAGTTGAGATTTACTTTTATTTTATTTTTAGTTTAAGTTTATTTTTTAGTTTAGGTTTAGGTTTTTTTATTTTATTTTAGGTTTAGGTTTAGGTTTTATTTCATTTATTTTTAGGTTTTTTTTAGTTTAGGCTTAGCTTTATTTTAAGTTTATTTTATTTTATTTAGTTTAGGGTTTATGATCAGATTATTTTAGGTTTAGTTTAAGTTTTATTTATTTTACTTTAGTTTATCTTAGTTTAGGTTTAGGTTTATTTTATTTTATTTATTTTAGGTTTAGGTTTTTTTTAGTTTAGGGTATAAGTTTTATTTATTTGTTTAGGTTTATTTTTTAGGTTTAGGTTTTTATTTAGTTTTTCTTTTATCTTATTTAATGTTTATTTTATTAATATTTTATGTTTAGTTTTTATTTTATTTAGATTTTTTACTTTTAGGTTTATTTTATTTTTTAAGTTTAGTTTATGATTTTTTTATTTTATTTTATTTTAGTTTTTACTTTTTATTTTATTTTATTTTTACATTTTGGTTTAGGTTAAGGTTTAGGTTTAGGTTTTAGTTTAGGTTTTTATTTTATTTTTTTTAGGTTTAGGTTTAATTTATAGCTTTTAAGGTTTAGGTTTTAGTGTTTAGGGTTTGGGGTTTAGGGTTTAGGGTTTAGGGTTTAGGGTTTATGGTTTTGGGTTGTATATTTTAGGGTTTAGAGTTTAGGGTTTAAGGTTTTAGGGTTTAGGGTTTAGGATTTTAGGTTTAGGGTTAGTTTAAGGTTTATGGTTTAGGATTTAGGATTTAAAGTATTTAAGGTTTAGGGTTGTAGGTTTAGGGTTTAGAGTTTAGGGTTTAGGGTTAGTTTTAGGGTTTAGTGTTTAGGGTTTAGGGTTTAGGGTTTAGAGTTTAAAGTTTTAGGGTTTAGGGTTTAGGGTTTAAGGTTGTAGGTATAGGGTTGTAAGTTTAGGGTTTAGGGTTTAGGGATAGTTTTAGGATTTAGGGTTTAGGTTTTATTTATTTTAGTTTAGGTTTAGGTTTATTTTATGTTTTGTTTATTTAGGTTTAGTTTTTTTTAGTTTAGTGTTTAGGTTTTTTTTATTATTTAATTTTTTAGGTTTAGGTTCTTATTTAGTTTTTATTTTTTTAAGGTTTATTTTATTTTTTTTTTACTTTCAATTTTTATTTTATATAGGTTTTCTATTTTCAAGTTTATTTAATTTTTTAGTTTAGTCTAGATTTTTATTTATTTTTTTTTAGTTTCATTTTAAATTTTTTATTCTATTTTATTTTTACGTTTAGGTTTTGGTTTAGATTTAGGTTTAGGTTTAGGTTTTAGTTTAGGTTTTTATTTTATTTTATTATTTTATTTTATTTAAGTTTAGGTTTTATTTATTTAGTTTATTTTGAGGTTTTATTCAGTTTAGTTTTAGGTTTTTAGGATTTTAGGGTTTAGGGTTTAGGGTTTAGGGTTTAGTGTTTAGGGTTTAGGGTTTAGGGTTGTAAGTTTTAGGGTTTAGGGTTTAGGGTTTAAGGTTTAGGATTTAGTGTTTAAAAGTTTAGGGTTTAAGGGTGTAGGGTTGTAGGTTTAGGGTTTAGGGTTTGTTTTGGGGTTAAGGTTTTTCTTTTTAATTTTTGTATATATATTTTTTAAACTAAGTAAACTCATAGGTTTAGGTTTATTTAGTTTATTTTAAATTTACTTTAGTTTATTTTATTTTTTTTTATTTTTAGTTAGGTTTATGTTTATTTTATTTAGTTTAGTTTATATATTATTTAGATTTTTTTATTTTTTGTTTATTTTTTTTTGGTTTAGGTTTTGGTTTTTTGGTTTATTTTTAGTTTAGTTATATTTTTATTTTATTGTTTAAGAAAAGGTTTTCATTTAATTTTTTTAGGTTTAGGCTTAGGATTTTTAAATTAAGTTTATTTTTAGTATTTATTTTTTAGTTTAGGTTTAGGTTTATGTTTAGTTTATTTTATTTGTTTAAGGTTTAGGTTTAGGTTTAGGTTTAGTTTACTTTAGGTTTTGGTTTAGGTTTTATTTATTCTACTTATGTTTATTTTAGTTTAGGTTTAGGTTTATTTTATTTTTATTTTAGGTTTAGGTTTTTTTTAGTTTACGATTTATGTTTTATTTTTTATTTATTTTTATGTTTATTTTTTAGGTTTACCTTTTTATTTAGTTTTTATTTTATTTTATGTTAGGTTTAGTTTTTATTTTATTTAGATTTTTTAGTTGTTTTACTTTAGTTTAAGTTTTTATTTATTTTATTTTAATTTATTATTTATTTTTAAATTTATTTTCTTTTTTAGGTTTAGGTTGTTTAGGTATTAGCTTAGGTTTTATTTTATTTTATTTTTTTATTTTATTTTGCTTTATGTTTTTTTAATTATTTTATTTATAGGTTTTATTTAGTTTTGGTTTCGGTTTTTAGCTTTTTTGGGATTAGGGTTTAGGGTTTAGGGTTTAGGGCTTTTATTTTTATTTTTTATTATTTTTACGTTTAGGTCTAGGTTTAGCTTTCAGTTTAAGTTTTTTTTATTATTTAATTTTATTTATGTTTAGGTTTTATTTATTTATTTTACTTTTAGGTTCTGTTTAGTTTAGGTTTAGGTTTTTAGGTTTTTAGGGTTTACGGTTAAGTGTTTAAGGTTTAGGGTTTATGGTTGTAGGTTTTAGGGTTAAGGGTTTAGGGTTTTAAGGTTTAGGGTTTAGGGTGTAGGGTTGTAGGTTTATAGTTTAGGGTTAGTTTTAGGGTTTATGATATAGGGTTAAGGTTTTTTTTTAAAAATTTTTGTATAATTTTTTTTTAATTAAGTAAACTCGTAGGTTTTGGTTTATTTAATTTATTTAATTTATTTAACTTATTTATTTTAGTTTATTTATTTTTTATTTTTATTTAGGTTTATGTTTATTTTTATTTACTTTGGTTTATTTATTTTAGGTTTATTTATTTTAATTTAGGTATTTTATCTTAGTTAGTTTTTTTATTTATGTTTAGGTTTTGGTTTATTTTTTAGTTTAGTTTTATTTTTATTTTATTTTTTAGGTTTAGGGTTTAATTTTATTTTTTTAGGTTTAGGCTTTAGATTTTTAATTTAAGTTTATTTTTAGGATTTATTTTTTAGTTTATGTTTAAGTTTATTTTTAGTTTATTTTATTTGTTTAGGGTTTAGGTTTAGGTTTAGGTTTAGTTTATTTTAGGTTTAGGTTTATGTTTTATTTCTTCTACTTTAGTTTATTTTTGTTTTGGTTTAGGTTTATTTTATTTTTATTTTAGGTTTAGGTATTTTTTAGTTTATAGTTTAGGTTTTATTTTTTATTTACTTTTATGGTTATTTTTTTGTTTTAGCTTTTTATTTAGTTTTTATTTTATTTTATGTTAGGTTTAGTTTTTATTTTTTTAGGTTTTTTATTTGTTTAGTTTAGTTGAGGTTTTTATTTAGTTTATTTTAGTTTAGTTTTTATTTTTTTAATTTAATTTCTTTGTAGGTTTAAGCTCAGGTTTAGGTATTTGTTTAGGTTTTTATTTTATTTTATTTATTTATTTTATTATGCTTTATGTTCTTTTATTTATTTTATTAATAGGTTTTTTTTTTACTTTAGGTTTAGGTTTTTAGCTTTTTAGGATTTAGGGTTTAGGGTTTAGGGCTTAAGGTTTAGGTTTTAGGGTTTAGGGTTAGTTCAGAGTTTCGGGTTTAGGATTTAAGGTTTTTTAGGGTTTATGGTTGTCGGTTTAGGGTTCAGAGTTTAGGGTTTAGGGTTTAGGGTTTAAGGTTTAAGATTTAGAGTTTAGGGTTTAGGGTTTAGGGTTAAAGGTTTAGGTTTGTAGGATTAGGGTTTAGGGTTTAGGGTTAGTTTTAGGATTTAGAATTTAGGCTTCAAGGTTTTTCTTAGGTTTAGGTTTTATTTATTTTAGTTTAGTTTATTTTAGTTTATGTTTAGGTTTATTTTATTTTGTTTATTTTAGGTTTACTTTTTTTAGTTTAGTGTTTAGGTTTTTTTATTTATTTTTAGGTTTATTTTTTGGTTTGGGTTCTTATTTAGTTTTTTTCTTTTTTTTAGGGTTATTTTATTTTATTTTACGTTGAGTTTTATTTAATTTAGGTTTTATTTTAGGTTTATTCCTTTTTAATTTAGTTTAGATTTTTATTTATTTTATTTTAGTTTAGTTTTAATTTTTATTTTATTTTAGTTTTACATTTAGGTCTAGGTTTAAGTTTCAGTTTAAGTTTTTTCTTATTATTTAATTTTATTCAGGTTTATGTTTTATTTATTTATTTTTTTTTTAGGTTCTATTTAGTTTAGGTTTATATTTTTAGGTTTTTAGGGTTTATGGTTTAAGGCTTAGGGTTTAGGGTTTAGGGTTGTAGGTTTTAGGGTTTAGGATTTAGGGTTTAGTGTTTAGGGTTTTAAGATTTAAGGCTTAGGATGTAGGGTTGTAGGTTTAAGGTTTAGGGTTAGTTTTAGGGTTTAGGGCTTAGGGTTAAGGTTTTTTCTATTAATTTTTGTTTAACTTTTTTAAATTAAGTAAACTCGTAGATTTTGGTTTATTTTGTTTATTTTTATTTATTTTAGTTTATTTTATTTTTTTATTTCGGTTTATGTTTATGTTTATTTAATTTAGTTTATTGATTTTAATTTAGGTTTTTTATTTTAGTTTTTTGTTTTTTAGGTTTATGTATATGTTTTGGTTTATTTTTTAGAATAGTTTTATTTTTATTTTATTTTTTAGGTTTAGGGTTTTATTTTTATTTTTTAATTTAGGTTTATTTTTAGGATTTATTTTTTTACTTTATGTTTAGGTTTATTTGTAGTTTATTTTATTTGTTTAGAGTTTAGGTTTAGGTTTTATTTATTCTACTTTAGTTTATTTTAGTTTTGGTTTAGTGTTTTTTTTAGTTTATAGTTAGGTTTTATTTTTTATTTATTTTTATGTTTATTTTTTATGTTTAGGTTTTTATTTTATTTTATGTTAGGTTTAGTTGTTATTTTATTTAGGTTTTTTATTTTTAGTTTAGTGTAAGTTTTTATTTATTTTATTTTAATTTATTTTATATTTTTTAAATTTATTTTCTATTTAGGTTTTAGTTTAGGTTTTTATTTTATTTTGGTTTAAGCTTTTTTATTTATTTTATTTATAAGTTTAATTTAGTTTAGGTATAAGTTTTTAGCTTTTTAGGGATTAAGGTTTAGGGTTTAGGTTTTAAGGTTTCGGGTTTAGGGTTTAGGGTTTAGGGTTTTAGGGTTTAGAGTTTAATGTTTAGGGTTTAGTGTTTAGGGTTTAAGTTTTAGGTTTAGGGTTCAGATTTTGGTTTATGATTTTTTTTAACAAAGAAGAAATTCATATTCAACATTTCTTCTTTTTGATTTGATCATCCAAGTAACAAACTAGGTTTTCTAAGACTCAAGCGACGACATAGATCAAAAATGAGCATGCATAGAGCAAATCAAAAACATTAAATAACTAGAACCATCTCTTCTGTAAAGACACATTTCCATAAGTAGTAGATCGGATCGGTCATTTTTCAGTTTCTCCAGTTCCCATCAGAACCACCCTGGCCTCTCGAGTACCAGGATCCACCTTCATATCCTCGATCTCTCTCTACCACCATTTATAACCCGTCACTCCTCTAGCCTCCATAATTTCTCACTACCACCTCCATATCCACAAGCACCTCAGATCCCCACCACCATTACGATAACCATCTCTTTCATCCATCGCCAAATCTAGACTAAGCCTGGTTGACAGTTATGTTCTTGACGTCAAGGTTTTGGCCATTCTTAGGGTTTAGGTTCATGTTTAGTTTTATTAGGTTTTAGGGTTAAGCTTTATTTTCTAAATTATTTAGTTACTTTATCATTAGGTTTAAGGTTTAGGGTTTAGGGTTAGGGTTTAGGGTTTAGGGTTTAGGGTGTAGGGTGTAGGGTTTTTTTTATTACCATAAAAGTAAAAGATACAATGTCCTTAAAAGGCATAAAGCTTAGAAATCTATCGCTCATAGAGCTACAAGAAACCTAAAGAGCTAAACCCCCATCTAAGTACACTAGAAGAAGAAAAGAAAACAAAAGAGCAAAAGCAACATCTAAAAGCATAAGAGCGAAATGACACAAAGTAACACCAAAATAAAAAATGAAAATAGAAAAAGGTTGAGTCAGCAGCAGTTCATGATTCCTTTGAGAAAAAAAGATAAGCAAGATCCATAACAACAACACTAGGGATGACTGAGAAATGACCAGTCCCTCTATAAAGTTCCAACCTATAAAAGAAATCTGCAAAAATACTACCAAGGCAAAAGTCTAAGCTAAAAGAATAAGGATTAAGAGAGCAAAGGAGAGAGCCTAGAAAGAGAGGCAGACTCAGTTAAGATCATTTCAAGGGGCAACAATACCATCCAAACTTCATGAAAAATGGTTACAATTATATGTAAAACTGCCAACTATATAGAGGAGGTGAGTAACACAAAGGCATCATATTGAGCATACCTGATAGCAGTAGCCAACTCACCAAACAAAACACATAATAGGCCAATCACATAAAGCCGACCAAGTTCTGATGGGATCATTGGGCAAGCTAATGAAACCAAGCGTAGCACCACCAAAACCGACAACATACGATACAAGCCAACATCCAAGGCCGACACACACACAAAAGGGGCCAAAGATAGCCACCAATCACCGAAACCAAAATTCCCAATTCAAAGGATCGAAAGGATCGATCGGCAAGGCTCCGACAAATTAGCCAAGAAGAAGAAAAATCCAACAATGAAAAGCGACCAACCAATATTCCAAAGCTAGCTAAAGTCCTCCAACCAAAGCTAAGTAAAACATCCATAAAGGCGACCACCAGAGAATAGCCCATCATCAGTAACCAATAAAGGAATGACCCTAGTAGCCAAGGAAAAGCAAAAAGAATAGCTAAAAAACTATTGAACAGAGAGACAACCAACTGGTTTGGCCAGCCAACATAGCCTCTTAGCCAACCACCACAGCAGCAGAAAACCCAAGTCAATGTAAAACTAACAGCAACCATCGAGCCAAGATCACCCAAGACAGCCAAGAAAAGAAGAGCCATTAAAATACCAACAACCAGCTAACCCATAATAATAACCAAACGTCACAATAACCACGGTTGTAACCTTCATCACCACCATGGCTGTAACCTCCGTCGCTCCTCTCGCCTCCATAATTAACGCTACTCCAACCACCACCTCCAAATCCACCAACACCTCCAGATCCCCCACCACTTATTGCTCGCCTCCGCCTCCAACTTCACCTCTGCCTTCGCCTCCATCGCTAGATCTAGACTGAGCCTGGTTGATCGTGGTGTTCCTACCATTAGGGTTTTACCCATTCTTAGGGTTTAGGTTTAGGTTTATTAGTTTTTAGGGTTTAGGTTTATTTTTTAATTTATTTAGTTACTTTAGGTTTAGGTTTAGGGTTTTTTTAACTCAAATGATTCCATAACAAACAAGAAATTACAAAATCAAATAATACATTATCCTTTAATAACTAATAAAATAGGATAAAATAAAATGCAATCTAAAAATGTACAAAAGTTGTATTTCACAAAATGATTTAACTCCCAGAGACAATAAAATTTGATTTTACAGAAGGCCAACAAAGCTTTGTCGAACAAGCTAAAACCCATATCATCATCTGATTCCTCAATAGGCTCTTCCTTCTTCTCTTCCACTGTAGCAGTCGGACTAGTAGCAGTAGTAGGAGTGGTAGGAGCATCAGGCACAATAGCCACATTAAATTTACTAGGATCTTTCAAGTACTCTTTAACCTTCTTGGCCTACGGGTATGTGTAATCAGTGGAAATCACGATGGCGAGGGCATTCTTATAAGCATTGGTGAACATGTGGGGTGCTGCAGCAAGGGTGGGATAAGAGATGGCCACTGAGAGAGAAGTGATCATTAAAAGGCCCGTCAAAAACTTCTTTATGAGTTCATCTTCAGTGAGCTCAAGCTCAGATCTGGAACCATCATCATACAGGCGGATGACAAGGCCATAAGAGAATTTTTAGGCTTTGGGGTTTAGGAATTTATAGGCTTTAGGGTTTACAGTTTATGGTTTGGGATTGTAGGTTTAGTGTTGTAGGTTTACGGTTTAGGGTTTAGGGTTAGTTTTAGTGTTTAGGGTTTAGGTTATAGGGATTAGGTTTTTTTTTTTTGAAAATTAAGTAAACTGGTAGGTTTAGATTAATTTAGTTTATTTATTATTTATTTTAGTTTATTTTATTTTTTATTATAGTTTAGGTTTTTTTTATTTAGTTTAGTTTATTTATTTTAGGCTTATTTATTTTAGTTTAGGTTTTTTATTTTAGTTTATTTTTTAGGTTTAGGTTTAGGTTTTGGTTTTATTTTTAGTTGAGTTTTATTTTTATTTTATTTTTTAGGTTTAGATTTTATTTTTTATTTTTAGGTTTAGGTTTAGGCTTTTATTTAATCTTTTTTAGGTTTAGGTTTTAGGTTTTTATTTTAGGTTTATTTTTTAGTTTAGGTTTAGGTTTATTTATACTTTATTTTATTTTATTTACTTTAGGTTATGGTTTGGGTTTAGTTTATTTTAGGATTAGGTTTAGATTTTATTTATCTTAGTTTAGTTAATTTTAGTTTAGGTTTAGGTTTATATTATCCTGTTTATTTTATTTTTATTTTATGTTTAGTTTTTTTAGTTTAGGGTTTAGGTTTTATTTTTTATTTATTTTTAGGTTTATTTTTTATATATAGGTTTTTATTTAGTTTTTATTTTATTTTATTTTAAGTTTTTTTTAATTTTATAATTAGTTTTTATTTTATTTAGGTTTTTCATTCATTGCTTAAATTTATTTTATTTAGTTTAGTTTTGGGTTTATTTATTTTATTTTAGTTTTACTTTAATTTTTTAATTCATTTTATTCTTAGATTTAGGTTTAGGTTTTAGTTTAGGTTTTTATGTTATTTATTTTTTTTTTTTAAAATTTTTTTTAAAGTTTTATTTAGTTTAGGTTTAGGTTTTTTGGTTTTAAGTGTTTAGGGTTTAGGGTTTTGGGTTAGTTTTAGTGTTTAGGGTTTAGTCTTAGAGTTTTATTTGTTTATTTTTTTTGTTTTTATTTAGGATTTAGGGTTTTAGTGTTTAGGGTTTAGGGTTTAGGGTTTAGGGTTTAGGGTTTAGGGTTTAGGGTTTAGGATTTAGGGTTTAGGGTTTAGGGTTTAGGTTTTGGGTTTAAGGTTGCGGGTTTATGAATTTTTAGGGTTAGGGTTTGGGAATTTATAGGCTGTAGGGTTTACAGTTTATGATTTAGGATTGTAGGTTTAGTGTTGTCAGTTTAGGGTTTAGGGTTACTTTTAGGGTTTAGGATTTAGGATATAGGGATTAGAATTTTTTTAAAAAAAATTAAGTAAACTAGTAGGTTTTATTTAGCTTATTTATTATTTATTTTAGTTTATTTTATTTTTTATTATTATTTAGGTTTTTTATTTAGTTTAGTTTTTTATTTTAGGCTTATTTATTTTTGTTTATTTTTTAGGTTTAGGTTTTAGTTTTCTTTTTAGTTGAGTTTTATTTTTATTTTATTTTTTAGGTTTAGGTTTTATTTTTTATTTTTAGGTTTATGTTTAGGCTTTTATTTAATTTTTTTAGGTTCAGGTTTTAGGTTTTTATTTTAGGTTTGTTTTTTAGTTTAGGTTTAGGTTTATTTTTAGTTTATTTTATTTTATTTACTTTAGGTTTAGGTTTAGGTTTAGTTTATTTTAGGATTAGGTTTAGGTTTTATTTATCTTAATTCAGTTTATTTTAGTTATGGTTTAGGTTTATATTATTAGGTTTATTTTATTTTTATTTTATGTTTAATTTTTTTTAGTTTAGGGTTTAGTTTTATTTTTTATTTATTTTTTATGTTTAGGTTTTCATTTAGTTTTATTTTATTTTATTTTAGGTTATTTTTTTTTTTATTTTCATTTTACATCTAATTTTTTTTATTTTTAGGTTTTAGGTTAGTTTTTAGGTTTTATTTATTTTATTTTTTTAACTTAATTTTTAATTCATTTTATTTTAGATTTAGGTTTAAGTTTTAGTTTACGTTTTTATTTTATTTATTTTTTTTAAAGTTTTGTTTAGTTTAGGTTTAATTTTTAGGTTTTTAGTGTTTAGGGTTTTGGGTTTTGGGTTAGTTTTATGATTTAATGTGTAGTCTTAGGGTTTTATTTATTTATTGTTTTTGTTTTTATTTAGGTTTTAGGGGTTTTTAGTGTTTAGGGTTTAGGGTTTAGGGTTTAGGGTTTAGGATTTAGGGTTTAAGGTTTAGGGTTAAGGTTTAGTGTTTTTTTAGATTAAAGGTAGTTTTTTTATTTATTTAGTTTACTTTTAATTTATTTTAATTCATTTTATTTTTTATTTGATCTTTGTTATTTTTTTTATTTGGTTTAGTTTATTTATTTTAGGTTTATGTAGTTTAGGTTTCTTATTTTAGTTTATTTTTTAGATTTAAGTTTAGGTTTATGTTTTTTTTAGTTTTGTTTTATTTTTAAGTTATTTTTTAGGTTTAGGTTTTATTTTTTATTTTTTGGTTTAGGTTTATATTTTTATTTTATTTTTTCAGGTTTAGGTTTAAGGTTTAAATTTTAGCTTTATTTTTAGGTTTTATTTTTTAGTTTAGGTTTATATTTATTTTTAGTTTATTTTATTTTATTTAGTTTAGGGTTCAAGTTTAGTTTATTTTAAGTTTTGGTTTAGGTTTTAATTATTTTAGTTTAGTTTATTTTTTTTTTTATGTTAGGATTAGGTTTTTTTAGTTTAGGGTTTAAGTTTTATTTTTTCTTTATTTTTAGGTTATATTTATAGGTTTATTTTTTAGTTTGGGTTTTATTTAGTTTTTATTTTATTTTATAAAGGTTTATTTTATTTTATTTTACGTTTAGTTTTTATTTTATCTAGGTTTTTCATTTTAGGTATATTTTATTTCATAGTTTAGTTTAGGTTTTTATTTTATTTTTATTTTAGTTTTATTTGTATTTTTTATTTTATTTTATTTTTAGGATTAGGTTTGGGTTTAAGTTTAGGTTTTAATTTACATTTTATTTATATTATTATTTTATTTAATTTAGTTTAAGTTTTATTTATTTATTATATATTTAGGTTTTATGTTTAGGTTAAGGTTTTAAGGTTTTTTGGGATTAGGGTTAAGGGTTAAGGGTTTGGGGTTTAAGGTTTATGATTTATGACTATAGGTTTTAGTGTTTAGGGTTTAGGGTTTAGGGTTTAGGCTTTTAGGGTTTAGGTTTAAGGTTTAGGGTTTTGGGCTTAGGGATTAGGGTTTCATGGTATAGGGTTCAAGGTTTAGGGTTTAGGATTTCGGGCTAGTTTTAGGGTTTAGGGTTTGGGCTTTAGGGTTTTGGGTTTAGGGTTTAGTGTAAGTTTTAGGGTTTAGGGTTTAGGCTTATGGTTTATTTTTTTAATTTTTTTATTTAGGGTTTTGGCTTTAGGGATTAGGATTTAGTGTTTAGTTTTTTTAAATAAATATATAATATATTTAGTATATTTATTTTTTTTTAGTTTATTATATTTTTTATTTATATTTTGGTTTATTTTTTATTTTTATTTAGTTTAGTTTATTCATTTTAGTTTAGGTTTTTTATTTTAGTTTATTTTTTAGGTTTAGGTTTAGGTTTATTTTTATTTTTTAGTTTAGTTTTATTTTTATATTATTTTTAGGTTTAAGTTTTACTTTTTCTTTTTATTTTTAAGTTTACATTTTTCTTTTATTTTTTTAGGTTTAGGTTTTTGTTTATTTTTAAGTTTAACTTTTTAGTTTAGGTTTAGGTTATTTTTTTAGTTTATTTTATTTTATTTAGTTTAGGTTTAAGTTTAGGTGTAGTTTATTTTAGGTTTACATTTATGTTTTATTTATTTTAGTTTAGGTTTAGGTTTATTTTATTTTGTTTATTTTAGGTTTAGGTTTTTTTTTTGTTTAAGCCATAGATTTTATTTTTATTTATTTTTAGGTTTTATGAATAGGTTTATTTTTTAGGTCTAGTTTTTATTTTATTTTATTTTAGGTTTATTTTATATTTATTTTACATTTATTTTTTATTTTATTTAGGTTTTTAATTTTTTATGTTTATTTTATTTTTAGTTTAGTTTATGTTTTTATTTATTATATTTTAGTTTTATTTTTATTTTTTATTTTTCTATTTTTAGGTTTAAGATGGGTTTAGGTTTTTATTTTATTTTATTTTATTTATTTAATTTAGGTTTAGGTTTTTTATTTATTTTATTTTTAGGTTTTATTTAGTTTAGGTTTAGGCATTTAGGTTTTTAGGGTTTAGGGTTGTAAGTTTTATGGTTTTGGGTTTAGGGTTTAGGGTTTATGGTTTATGATTTTATGGTTTAGGGTTTGGGGTTTAGGTTTAGGGTGTTGGGTTTTAGGGTTTAGGGTTTAGTTTTAGGATTTAGGGTTTAGGGTTGTAGGTTTAGGGTTTAGGGTTTAGGGTTTAGGGTTTAGGGTTAGTTTTAAGATTTAGTGTTTAGGGTTTAAGGTTTAGGGTTAGTTTTAAGGTTTAGGGTTAGTTTTAAAGTTTTAAGGTTAGTCTTTTAAACTGAGTAAACCGGTAGGTTTAGATATATTTTTTATTTGTTTTATTCATTTATTATTTAGCTTTATTTTTATAATTACTTAGTTTAGTTTATTTATTTATTTTAGTTTATGTATTTTATTTTAGTTTGTTTTTTAGGTCTAGGTTTAGGTTTATGTTTATTTTTTAGTTTAGTTTTACTTTTATGCTATTTTTTTGATTTAGGTTTTATTTTTTATCTTTAGGTTTTGGTTTTAATTTTATTTTTTTTGGTTTAGGTTTTAGGTTTTTATTTTAGGTTTATTTTTAGGTTTTATTTTTTAGTTTAGGTTTAGGTTTATTTTAGTTTATTTTATTTTATTTAGTTTAGGGTTTAGGTTTAGTTTATTTTATGTTTAGGTTTAGATTTTATTTATTTTAGTTTAGTTAATTATATTGTAGGTTTAGGATTATTTTATTTTTATTTTATGTTTAAGTTTTTTTCTTTAGTTTAGTGTTTAGGTTTTATTTTTTCTTTATTTTTATGTTTTATTTTAAGGTTTATTATTTAGGGTTTAGGGTTTAGGGTTAGGGTTTAGGGTTTAGGGTTCAGGGTTTAGGGTTTTAGGATTTATGCATTTAGGTTTTTGGGGTTTGGGTTAGGGATTAGGGTTTAGGGTTTAGGGTTTTATAGTTTAGGGTTTAGTGTTTAGGCTATAAGGTTTAGGGTTTAGAGTTTAGGGTTTAGGGTTAGCTTAAGGTTTAGGGTTAGTTTAAGGTTTAGGGTTTAAGCATTAGGGTTTAGGGTTTTTAGGTTTAGGGTTTAGTGTTAGTTAAGAGTTTAGGGTTTAGGGTTTAGGGTTGTAAGTTTTGGGTTTTGGGTTTAGAATTTAGGGTTAGTTTTAGGGTTTAGGGTTTAGGGTTAGGGTTTTTTTATTTAGAGTTTAGGGTTTAGGGTTTAGGGTTGTATGTTTAGCGTTTTGGGTTTAAGGTTAATTTTAGGGTTTAGGGTTCAGGGTTTAGTGTTTATGGTTTATATAGTTTATTTTTTTATTTTAGTTTATTTTATTTTTTATTTTATTTAGGTTCATTTTTTATTTAGTTTAGTTTATTTATTTTAAGTTTATTTATTTAGTTTAGGTTTTTTATTTTAGTTTATTTTTTTAGGTTTAGGTTTATGTTTATTTTTTAGTTTTGTTTTATTTTTATTTTAATTTTTAAGTTTAGTTTTTTTTTAATATTAAGTAAAAGTATAGGTTTTTATTTTATTTTTCTATGTTTAGGTTTTATGTTTTTATTTTAGGTTTACTTTTAGGTTTTATTTTTTAGTTTAGGTTTAGTTTATCCTTAATTTATTTTATTTTTTTTAGTTTAAGGTTTAGGTTTAGCATATTTTAGTTTTAATTTATTTTAGTTTAGGTTAAGGTTTATTTTACTATGTTTATTTTAGGTTTAGGTTTTTTTTAGTTTAGGGTTTAGGTATTATTTTTATTTATTTTTAGGTTTGTTTTAGGTTTATTATTTTGGTTTAGGTTCTTATTTAGTTTTTATTTTATTTTATTTAGTTTATTTTATTTTTATTTTACGTTTATTTTTTATTTTATTTAGATTTTGTATTTTTTAGGCTTATTTTATTTACTTAGTTTAGTTTATGTTTTTATTTATTTTATTTTAGTTCAAATTATTTTATTTTATTTTATTTTATTTTAAATATAGGTTTAGGTTTATGTTTAGGTTTAGGTTTTAGTTTAGGTTTTTTAATTTTATTTTTTTATTTAATTTAGCTTTAAGTTTATTTATTTATTTTATTTTAGGTATAATTTAGTTTAGGTTTTTAGAATTTAGGGTTTAGTTTAATTTTGGGTTTTAGGTTTAGGGTTTAGGGTTTAGGTTTTAAGGTTTAGGATTTAGGATTAAGTTTAGGTTTATGTAGTTTATTGGGTTTATTTTTTGATGGTTTTTTATTTTAAGTTTTTATTTATTTTAGGGTTTAGTGGGCTTATTTATGGGATTAGGTTTAGTTTATTTTAGGGTTTAGGTTTAAGTTTATTTTAGTTTAGTTTTAGGTTTAGTTTGGGTTTAGGTTTATTTTTGGTTTATTTTAGGGTTTAGGTTTTAGTTTATTTTTTAGGGTTTAGTTTATGGTTTAGTTTAGGTTTAGGTTTAGGGTTTAATTTATTTTTAGTTTAGTTTTATTTAGGTTTATTTTTAGTTTAGTGTTTTGGGTTTAGGGTTTAGTTTGTTTAGGTTTAGGGTTTAGTTTATTTAGGTTTAGGGTTTATGGTTTAGGTTTAGTTTAGGTTTTATTTATTTAGGGTTTAGTTTTAGGTTTTTAGGGGTTAGTGTTTAGGATATAGTGTTTAGGGTTTAGGGTTTAGGGTTGTTGAGTTAAGGGTTTAGGGTTTAAGGTTTTGGATTTAGGGTTTAGGGTTTTAGGGTTTAGGGTTTTGGGTTTTATTGTTTAGGGTTTAGGGTTGTAGGTTTAGGGTTTAGGGTTTAGGGCTTTGGGTTAGTTTTAGGGATTATGGTTTTGGGGTTAGGATTTTTTTTATTTTTTTATTTTTTAATTAAGTAAAGTGGTTAGTTTAGGTTTAATTAGTTTAATTTTAATTTATTTTAGGTTTTTTATTTTTTATTTTTATTTTATATTTTTATTTAGTTTAGTTTATTTATTTTAGGTTTTTTATTTTAGTTTAGGTTTTTTCTATTTTAGTTCATTTTTAATTTTAGGTTTAGGTTTAGGATTATTGTTAGGTTAGTTTTATTTTTATCTTAATTTTAAGTTTAGGTTTTATTTTTTATTTTTAGGTTTAGGTTTTTATTTTATTTTTTAGGTTTAGGTTTTAAGTTTATTTTTAGGTTTTTTTTTCAGTTTAGGTTTAGGTTTATGTTTAGTTTATTATATTTTATTTATTTTTGGTTTAGTTTAAGGGTTAGTTTATTATAGGTTTAGGTTTAGGATTTTTATTTTTGTTTAGTTTATTTTAGTTTAGGTTTAGGTTTATTTTATTTTTATTTTAGGATTAGGTTTTTTTTTTAAGTTTAGGGTTTTGGTTTTATTTTTTTTAGCTAATTTTAGGGTTTTTTTTTTGGGTTTATTATTTAGGTTTAAGGTTTTATTTAGTTTTTATTTTAATTTTTTTTAGGTTTATTTTATTTTTATTTTAGGTTTAGTTTTTTTTATGGTTTAAGACTTATGTTTTATTTTTTATTTATTTTTAAGTTTTATTTTTAGGTATATTTTTAGGTTTAGGTTTTATTTAGTTTTATTTTACTTTATTTTAGGTTTATTTTATTTTTATTTTCGTTTAGTTTTATTTTATTTAGGTTATATATTTTTTAGTTTTGATTTTTATTTATTTTATTTTAGTTTAGTTTTATTTTTCCTTTTTTCTTTTAGTTTTAGGTTTAGGTTTGGTTTATGTTTTTATTTGATTTTATTTCTTTATTTTATTTTGGTTTAGGTTTTTTTATTTATTTTATTTGTATAATTTATTTAGTTTAGGTTTAAGTTTTTTGGCTTTTTGGTTTAGGGTTTAGGGTTAGTTCAAAGTTTAGGGTTTAAGGTTTAAGGTTTAGTGCTTGGGGATTAGGGTTTAAGGTTTAGGGTTTTTTGGTTTTAGGGTTTAGGGTTTAGGGTTTAGGGTTTAGGGTTTTTTTATTATTTTAGGTTTAGGATTTAAGGTTTAAGGTTTAGGGTTTAGGGTTTAGGGTTTAGGGTTTAGGGTTTTAGGGTTTAATTTTTAGTGTTTAGGGTTTAGGGTTTAGGGATTATAGTTTTTATGGTTTAGGCTTTAGTGTTTCGAGTTTGAAGGTTTATGGTTTAGGGTTGTAGGGTTTAGTGTTTTGGGATTTAGGGTTTAGCATTTAGGGATTATAGTTTTTATAGTTTAGGGTTTGAAGCTTTATGGTTTAGGGTTGTAGGTTGTTGGTTTAGGGGTTTGGGGTTTAATTTTTAGGGTTTAAGGTTTAAGTTTTAGGTTTAGGGTTTAAGTTTTAGTTTAGGGTTTAGGTTTTTTTGTTTTTTTTGTTTTAATAGAGAACAAATTCAGATTCAATATTTCTTCTTTTCGATTTCCTCAACCAAGTTTTCTAAGACACAAGCGACGACATAGATTAAAAATGAGCATGCATAGAGTAAATCTAAAACCCTAAATAACTAGAACCTTCGCTACTATAAAAACACAGTTCCATAAGCAGTAGATCAGATCAACCATTCTTAAGTTTCTCCAGTTCCAATTAGAACCACCCCGGCCTCTCCAGTAGTGGGATCCACCATCATATCCCTGATCTGTCCCTCCACCACCACCACCATGGTTGTAACCTCTATTACTCCTCCCACCTCCATGACCACCCACTCACCACCACCTCCATATCCACCGGCACCTTGGATCCCCACCACCACTTGGGATAAGCGCCACCTCATCTTCGCCTCCACCACTAGATCTAGATTCAGCCTGGTTGACGGAGATGTTCCTATTGTCAAGGTTTTTCCCATTCTTAAGGTTTAGGTGTTGGTTTAGGTTTATTAGGTTTTAGGGTTTAGGTTTATTTTTTAATTTCTTTAGTTACTTTAGGTTTAGGTTTAGGGTTTGGGGTTTAGGGTTTAGAGTTTAGTGTTAGGGTTTAGGGTTTAGGGTTTATGCTTTTAGGGCTTAGGGTTTAAGTATATGGTTTAGGGTTTAGTTTAGAGTTTATGGTTGTTAGTTTAGGGTTTAGGGTTTAGGGTTTACGATTGTAGGTTTAGGGTTTAGGGTTTAGAATTTAGGGTTTATTATTATTTTTTTTAAATTATGCAAACCGATAGGATTAAGTTTATTTAGTTTATTTAATTTATTTTTCATTAATTTTAATTTATTTTATTTTTATTTAGTTTAGTTTATTTATTTGAGTTTAGCTTTTTAATTTAGTTTTTTTTACATTTAGATTTAGGTTTAGGTTTATTTTTAGTTAAATTTATTTTATTTTATTTTTAGGTTTAGGTTTTATTTTTATCTTTTTGGTTAAGGTTTTATTTTTTATTTTTATCCTAAGAGCCTAATCGTATCCAAGCCACACATTAAAGTGTCAATCATTTAAGAAATAATGAAAAGAATGCAGTCCTGATGCATAATGTAAACATAACATCAAACAATTATATAAACTATCATAAAAGAATAAAAAAGGGTACCACCGTACAACCCAAAGAGAGAAAAGATGGGTAGCCGAGCTCTACCCTTATACAACCTGGAATATGAAAGAGTAATTATAATTGTATTAAATGCTATTGGGGTCTTCTTTCTTCTTATCTCCATTTTTGATTTGGTTCCTTCTTTGATTTGAATGGTGCTTGCTTCAAAGGCATCACAGGGCACCTTAAGATAAAGCATTCTAGTCACTTCTCATCCCGATCCCCCATAGCACTAATCCTAATTCCTATTACAAAAATTACATTTATGTGGGAAAAGTAAATCTGACTATACCTGTAAAATAGAGGTTAGCTAAATATACATATAATCCCAAGCAAATTGTATTTATAATTTTGTCTTAGCACACATGGCTAAATAAGCCCACTTGTCCTAACTTGGATTATGGTTAAGGATTTAAGCAACCTACAGAAAAAGCATTCACATTTATTTTTAAGCATTCCTTAAGCATAATCCCCTATAGAAAATATGATTAGGCTATTATTGTCCTATCATCTAGTCTATGAAGCATACATCCTAACATCCAATCTAAAATAATACATCATAAAATAAAACATGCATCACATCATACACCGTCCTAACTTAGAGCTAGAAGTGGTGACTTAATTCTAATGTGTGTATTAAGGCTTGTGTGGTAAGTCTTGTTAGGCATTAGTGTTGTATTTTCTAAGTGTAGAAGGATTCAATTTAACATGAAAGGTTGATTTCACTTGCAGTGGTTTAATTGATTTGAGAATTTTAATTTGTGTTTTCTTTAGTTTCATTTTATTACACTTAGCAACTAAGTTATAAAGAAAGGAAAAGGGGATTGCCCTCTTTCATCCCTACCTTAAGTCAGTTTATAAAGTATATTAGCTTGATTTAGTTCTCTTTAGTGAATGGCTTATTAAATGATTTAATTAATCCTAAGTTTAGGTTCACTTTATATAATCCTATTCAAAATCAAAAGCATCTTAATATTAATTTAATTGAATTACTACCACATGACATATATTAAATCATTCCTTTCCATCACATGTAGCATGCGTATGATTTAATCCTAAGTGTATCTATACATGCAACATATTTTACCACACTTAAATGATGAATGTATGTGTATGTTTAGAAATTATATTTTATTTGATTGAATTATTTAAACATATTAATTTAAAACTTTATCCAAATTCTTATATAAAAAGGACATAAGAATGAAATTAAATAGGCATGTGTTGTTGTTAAACTAGGGAAGTGAGGTAATGAAATGAACTCCTTGGAGCTAGCTAAAGCCTCATATTCATGGGATGTCCAGACTATATATCTATTTCAAATCAAACATATGTAAATTCGTATACATAAACATAGGAAGTAAGCTCCAAATCATATGGCTAATTAATTCAACCACTTATTCAATTATGAATGCATGCAATTTTTAATGCAAAAATAAGATTTTCATTTAATAATCACATATACACATACATGTACAAAGATATAGGCAAGTATGTGTCATTGTTAAACGAGGGAAGTGAGGTAATCAAATGACCTCCTTGGGGCTAACTAAAGCCTCGTATCCTCGGGATGTCCAGACTATATACTTGCTTTTCTTGGACACACATGGATGTATACATAAATGAGAGAAAGAATACCATGCAAAGATTGTATATGTTTTTGATTGAATCATCTATATATATGAATTAAAACTTTATCCAAATTCTAATGTTGAAATACATAGAAATGAAATCAAATGGGTACATGCCATTGTTAAACCAAGGAAGTGAGGTAATCAAATGACCTCCTTGAGGCTAGCTAAAGCCTCGTGTTCCCGGATGTCTAGACTATATACCCATTACCATTCAATCTTATATAAATCAACACATGAATAAAGGAAAGAGAACTCAACATTCATACACCTAAGTTATAAGCACATGCATTTCTTATGTATTTATAACTAGCATCATAACACATTATTAATCATTTATAAACTTTTGAAAAAAAACATTTGGATTTAATAGTGATAATAGCCAATATATATTAAATTAATTCAACACATGCAAGCTTACATAAAGGAAATCCATTTTATTTTACTAGATTTTGAAAAGATGGATGCATGGATTCAAATGACATACTAAATTTAACATGATTGGAAATAGAGGACAATGAAATATAAGCTTGTGATTCATTCAACCAAACTAGTTCTTAAGGACAATCAAATCAAATAAGATTATTCAAGTAAACCAAAGCTTCTTTATTAATTAAGTTTTGGATTTGATTTGATTTAAAGAGGAGAAGAGAAATCATCACTTGCTATTTTAAACCCATTCCACATTAGTGATTTGATTTAATTTAAGGAAATATAATTAAGTTGATTTTATGGGTCAATTAAGTTGAACCGTTAATTAGATGAATTAATTACCCTTACATATGTCACCTTAAAGTAATTAACTAAATATTTATGAGCCAACATGATATGCATGGAAAATAAACTTGAAATGATCCTACGAAATAAAAGGGCCTAATTCAATTGGCTCATGATTAATAGTTAATTAGATTAAGGGACTTAATTACTCTTATGGTTTTCCACACATGTGGACTAACCATTTCATTAAACTCCTTTAGGTTATTAAACACCCAAAGATGTACCCATGATTTAATTAAGGTCAATGTGATTATGATTTCAATTTGATTATTTAATTAATTAGTTAAATCTTAATTAATTTCATTTTAAAAGGGTGAAATGAACTTGAAAGGGTCCCAACCCTATTCCTTAGTTCACTTACTATTGAATAATGATTAATAAACTTAATTAACTAATTTATTACTATGGGAATTAATTAATCATTAATTAACTTAAAAGAGTAGTTAAGGTTTAATTAGTCATTTTTCTAATTAAGTGAGCAATAAATCCCAAGAAAATCATGGGAGGAAGAGATCAACCCATTAAAATAACCCACAAAATTTGGGATTAATTTCTCAAGTAATTAATGAGTAATTAAGCTAATTAATTTTGTAATTAAATAATAATTACTATTCAAAATTAGTTAAGGTCATTTCTAATTAATTCTCCTCTCAAATACCATTAAAATGAGTATTTATTTGCATTTTTTGATTTATCTATGATTTTTAAAAGTTTTAGCCATTAAAAATGATTATATAAGCCTAACTAAAGTATAATCCCATTGGTAGCACATGGCACGCTGATGCGGTGCACTTTCCACATGGCGCCATAGGATTGGCTACTTAAAACTTATCCAACTCAAGCCTACATGGTGGCTGACGCTTTCATCCGATCTAAGATTGGATATGATTAATCCCACAACTTAATAGATTAAATAGATCGATAGTGGATCTAATCATGACCATCCATTTTGATCATGGAACAATTGCATGATCTAACATCGAGTGAGGAAGAATGGAGTCGCCATTGCTCACTTAATCCAAGCTTACGAAGATCAACTCCAAAAGGATCCACACCTTCATGAAATCAATCAGAGGGGATCTAATTGTCATGATCACACGAGATGCAAGTTTCTTCAAAAAGCTCCAATCTATTTTTGCCTAAGGATTGGTTTTGGAAGCATACCTCATTGGAGCTCAAGACTGATAGCTTGAATGAATGAGGATGCTTCATCTAGTGGAGAAGAAGCCCTGTTGAGTAGCAATTGGATCAATTCTTTGATGTTCACTCAAAGGCCATGAACCTATGATTTGGAGCTTTTGATCAAGTCCCATCTCGGTGCTTGAGAAGCTTGGGAGATGATTCTTGTGCCTAGGGAAGGTGCTCAAAGTTAATTTGAGTTTGATGAGGACAAAAATGGGAGTTTCCTATTTTGGGACTAACTGGAATGGAATTTTCTAATCGAGGAACAAACTTAAGAGCTTAGGGAATGGCTCTAGCGGCTCGTCTTGGGTAGCTAGGGCTCTGAGGATTGATTTTTGTGTGTGTTTGAGTGGAAATGATAGGGTGTGTACCCCCCTTCATCTTGATTGAATGGTGGATTGTTTGGCTTCTAATGGACGTTCACCATCTCGGGAGTTATGGGTCAGGGAGGAGGTGAGTTCCTTGTTTGCTTGGTTGGTTGTGGAGGTGGTCGCCAAGGAGAATCATGGTGTCCTATGGGTTTCAAATGCTAATTGGGAGGGTGAGGTGATCTCACCTCCCATGAATGTTGGTTGACCCAACCACCCCTTGGGTCATGTTGGTCTAGGTGCCTAAGTGGACCATTGGGAGAGTACCAAGTGGCCAAGGAATGGAAATGACCACTTACATGGGTGATTTATCAAAGTGATGCCTTTGACCCAAGGGTAGAATGATCATTTGGCATTGATTTAATTTAGAGATTTGAAATGAGCAAAAGTGGTTAGCCCAAATTTCAAGTCAATTGGAGTTGATTTGGTTATGTTTGGCTCAATTTGACTCATTTAGGTCAAATTGGTTAGGGTCAAGTTGACCAATTGGTCAAATAGGGTCAAACCAAGGGTTAAGTCAAGTTCATATGATCATTTGGGATGTTTTAGTATAAATGGTTTGGTTTAGTTTGTCTTAGATATGATTTTGGCTCATTTGAATTCATTTGGGTCAAACGGGTTAAGTTGAACAATTTGTCTAAATTGGCCAAAATTGGCTTGGGTTAGGTGTTGGTTTGGGTTTAGTTGACCAATTAAAGATGATTGTATGGTTTGGTTTCAATTAATTTAGATTTTTTTTTATTTAAGCCAACTTGAACATATAGGTCACCTTGGGCTAAGTACTTCAATTGGGTGAAATCATGGCTTTGGTCAAGTTCAATAATCAATTTGGAATGAACTTGAGCCATTGGTTGCAATCAATTTAGTTTATATTTTGATTTGACCCAAATTGTTATTTAGGTCAATTTGGGTCAAAAGGATCAATTGGGTTTGGTTTGACTCAATTAAAGGTCAAGTCATATTCAAATATTGATTTTGATTTGGTATGAATCATTATTTTCAAGAGATTTGGCTTAGGTCGCAATTAGGCTATTTTGGGTTCATATAGGTTAAGGGGTTGACTTGGTCAAATGACCAAGTTGACTTGGTTTGACCCACTTTGTGACAATTGATCAACCTAGGGTGATCAACAATCATGATGGGAGGTTTTGATGGGTTTGGTTCAATCCAATTTGGGTAGGATTAGAACTTGGCTCAAATAGGTCAAATTGGCCACTTTGGGTCAAGTAGACAAATTGGGTTTAGTTTGAGTTTGGTTGAGTTTGATTTAGTTGAGTTTATATATGGATTTGGGATTGATATATAAATTCAATTGCATTTGGCTTGGGTTCAAATGAGTTTTGGTTCATTTGAACATTTTAAGTCAAAAGGGTTAAGTTTGGTTTGACTTGGGTTGATTTTAGTTTGGTTTTATGATTGTAGATGATTTATATTTGTGAATATTATTGAAGGTATGATTGATTCATGAGAAAATCAATTGAATTTAAGTTTGGAATGAAGGAATTTGGCTAAGTCCATGAGTTGGGTCATGTGGCTTAGGTTTGATTTTGATTTGGTTTGATTTAGTTTTGATGATTTAAATGTATATTTCATTTAAATTTGTGAAGATGATTGAAAATATGATTGATTTGTGAGAAAATCAATTGAGTTTGACTTGATTTGGATTAGCTAAGTCCATGGATAGGTCATATGGCTTAGAAGGGTTTTGATTTAATTTGATTTAGTTTTATTTAGTTTTGATCATTTAAATGTAGATTTGATT
Organism: Cymbidium sinense; assembly: GCA_021442155.1. Taxonomy (NCBI): domain Eukaryota; kingdom Viridiplantae; phylum Streptophyta; class Magnoliopsida; order Asparagales; family Orchidaceae; genus Cymbidium; species Cymbidium sinense. The sequence goes on along the minus strand of JAKCPB010000501.1, from coordinate 7,060 downwards.
TATATTTGGGAAGATGATTGAAGATATAAATTGATTATAGAAAATCAAATGATTTTGTATTGATTTGGATGAAGATTTGGCTAAGTCCATGGGATAGGTCATCTTAGAAGGGTTTCAAGTTTGGATTTGATCATGGACTTCAATCATTTGGTTTTAGAATTTGTCTTTGGATTTGGATTTGAATTTGATGTTTGAATTGAACTTGAGGTTTGTTTTGAGAAAATGAACAATTGGATTTGGGTTGTAAGGTAGGTGGAATATCCTAATCCCTAAGGCATAACCTAATGGTTAACCCTTCTAAGTTTTTAGCTTAGGTTAAGTGTTTACCTAATTGTTAGAAGTGTCTTATGGCTGTGGGAAGTCTTAGTGTCTACAAAACTCCTAAGTCTAAGTTGGGAAGATTGAATTCGCATTCCAAAAGTGAGGTCAACAGGCCTTAGGCTCCATAGTGTTTCCTTAGAGATAAATGATTGGAAGACCGAAGCCAAGTTTCACATTATAGACTCAAATACATATCAACTCTTTGCTTGGGAGACCATGGATACATGAGAACACCATAGTTCCATCCTTTCTACATCAGTGTATAAAGTTCATGAGAGGTGGGATCATCTACTGTGTCAAAGGAGATCTCAAGCCATTTATAGTTCACGAGGTCAGCATATATGAGGATGCGGCTTACTACCTCCCTCAAAATTAGCAAGTCTATTCTCGTAAACTTGGCCAAAGTTTAAAAGAAAAGGAAAAGTAAAAAAGAAAAATAAAAATAAAGAGAAAAAGAAAAAGAAAAGAAAAGAAAACAAAAGGCAGAGGAAATAGGCTTGGAAGAGGAAGTGGAGCCTAACATTAAATTCCACCCACCGTTCACTACTCTATTCTAGCATATTGATTGAACGACCTAACTTCCTCCAGGTAGAGGAAGAGGCTAGTTCAGAGGTAGTCCTGTGGTGGAAAACCACTTTATTGGCCACCCAATAGAAGATATATCCTAGCTACTAAGAGTACACCTATAATCCATATAGACTTAGAATCTAGTTCATAGGATGAGTCTTATATGGTTAGCACACTGCCGCTCTTCTCAAGTAGATTCCTTAGACACTTGAGCATAGATAGCATGATACCACCCAAAGCAAAGCATAAGTGTATCAAAGTCTATATGTGAAATAGTTTGGCATCAGGGGAACCTTAGCTCTAACCCTACTTTCCTAAAAGAGGGTTTGGTAGGTAAAAGCCTCTAAGTCATCCAGTGTGAAAACTCGATGTTTTTTTTTTTGGGAGCATCATCCTCAAGTCAAGAATTTGATGTAGAACTTGAGGATGATTCATATGAAGATTTAATAAAATTATCTTTTGATTAGTACTTTCCTTATGTTCATAATTTAGCAAAGAAAGGGTTAATCCCACATACTTGGTGAAAGCACAGGTCAGACTACTTTGAAAGAATATGGAAGAATAAATGAAAAATCTCTCAATCAAGATAGGGAATAGGATTCGATTTAGTGGGTCTAGTTGATGATGATGGTTAGTACTTAGTCATCACCAATCATTTGGAATCAGATAGGTTCTTTTCAAATCACATTAACTCATATGAGGAGCTATGATTAAAAACTTTTGATGAACCAGATGACTTTGAAGTCAAAGATGCATTTCCAGAGTTTGAAGAAGAGATCAAGTCAACAATTGATGAGTGCAAAGAATTTAACTTAGTAACTGAAGAAGATCCACGCTAGACATACATCAGTTCTTTGTTGGATGAAATTGAAACTAATGACTTAGTTTTGGCTTAAGTTTAAGGACTACTTTGCATGGAGTTATGAAGAGATTCCCGGATTGCTCTTGGCGTAGCATCCATAAAATAGTAATAGAGCCTACTGCAAATCATATCAAGCAAGCTCCTAGATGCATGCGATTAGACATAGAACAAAAGGTCATTTATGAAGTCAAGAAACTAATTGATGATGGCTTCATCTGGGAAGAAAAATATCTTGCCTAGTTAGCCAGCATCATCTTAGTTACAAAAAAGAATGGCCTCATCTCATGCAGTCTTCTCTTTCATGGATGGCTCATCTGGATATAACCAAATAAAGATGGTCCCTGAAGATGAAATAAATAGTTATTTTAGAACCCTGTTCAAAATCTATTGTTATAAGATCATGCCTTTCAGCCTTAAAAATGTCGATGCTACATACCAATAGCTATGACGACTTTCTTGATGAACTCATTCATCATCAAGTTGAGTGCTATGTCGATGATCTCATGGTCAAAAGTAGAGAAAAGGAAGACCATCTCTTTGACTTGAGAGTAGTTTTTGAACAATTAAGACAATTTAACCTCAAAATGAACCCCCTTAAGTGTGCATTTGGAGTAGCTTCAAAGAAATTCCTTTGGTTTGTTGTCTGACACCAGGGAATCAAGATTGATTCGAAGAAGAATAAAGTGATATTAGAAATTCCACTCTCTAAAATTTAACTCAACTCAGATCATTCTAAGGGTGGTTAGCTTATCTAAGATGTTTTATATCCAACTATCGAAGATGTCAACCATTCAGCACTTGCCAAAAGGATGCCAAGTTCAAGTGGGATGATAAGTGTGAGCATGCGAAGACATCAAGCATTAGCACGATGATCGCTAGTTCAGTAGCCTATCCGAAGTCATACTTTACACTTTGTATTAGATGACTCCCTTGGTGCTTTGTTGGCCCAATAAGCGAAGGAAGGAAAATGCACTCTACTACCTCATCATCTAATCTCAGGGCTAATTATCCACTCATTGAAAATTGCTTAGCTTTAATCTTTGCATCCCAAAGCTACATCACTACATGCTTCCTCATAAGGTGAACTTAATCTAGGATCAATCCCACTATCTATCACTGGTGATGTTATCAGTTGGATGGTCCATGATCCTCTTGTAGTTTGACATTACCTTCATACCCCTCTGCACGATGAAAGGATAAGTGCTAAAGATTTGTTAGCACACCACTTTTTGACTCTCTTAGTGATGATCTCCCGATGAACAAATCATGAACTTATGGGATACTAGCATTCATCGAGAGATGTACTTCTTAAAGAAGAAGAACCATACTATTTTAGAATGGCGGGGTAAGAATAGTTCTATTAACTCTAGAACACGATGTGATGAGATTCTCATATCATCTGTCCAATCCTTGCACCAACAATGAAGCTGAATGTGAGGCTCTGATTATTGAGTTGGAGTTATTCATTACTCTAAGCATCCAAAATATCAACATATTTGGGGATTCTTAGCTATTTATCAACCAAATCGTTGGATCTTATAAGGTTATAAAGCCTAAGCTCCATCACTACCATAAGTACACCATGGAGTTGTTGGCCCAAATCCTAGAGGTTACCATTTATAAGATTCCTCGAATAGAGAACATCATAGCATATTCTTTAGCCAAGCTTGCCAAAGAGTTGGCATGTTCGGATGATGAGTCCATATCAATAAAGGTCCAAAATAGACAAGTCTTATCCTTTATTGATATTGAACTCATCAAAAAGTACTCTCTTGAAGGGTAGGTTGCCATTGCCAAGAAGGATGAGGACTTAGATTGGAGGCAACCATTCATGGATTACCTAAAGGCAAACTACCTCAGAGAAGTCCCAAGCCAATTAGATATAGCATAGAGAACTTTCTACACTCTTATGGATGGTGTCTTGTTCGCGATCTTTCAATCATATGTATGTTGTTTACATAAGATCATAATCGAGATACACTTAGATTATGTGGAGCCAACTAATCCGTCCAAGATGAATGCCAAGATCAAGATTAGGATACTACGCGTCGATGATCAAAGATTGCATGGATACGACAGGTGATGATGTCAAATACACGGTGTGGACCTACACCGACCACCCAACATTCTACATCCTACATTAGCCTCATGGCTATTCATGTGTTGGCATACCGGCATAGTGGGTTGGATTGATCCTCCTTCTTTCAAGGGTCATCGATTCCTCTTAGTACTCTACTTTTCCAAATGGGCAATGTGAATTCAAGAGGTCACAACTTCGACATGTGCTCCAAGTTTTAGGAACCATATCATATATAGGTTTGGAGAGCTCGATGAATTATATCGGTACTACATTCAAGAGCATTGAGATCAACAACTTTTCCGAGATACAACATAGATTGAGATATTCTACCATCAACTACCCAAAATGGCTTAGCGAAGCCTTCAACAAGCTCTCATCCAAATACTAAAGACACTCGACAACAATAAGTGATAGTGGCTTGAGCAGTTAGTTGAAGCCTTATGGCTACTGCACCACATATAGAACTCTAACTCAGTCTACTCCTTTCTTCTTAGTGTATGGGTTTGAATTCATTCTACCATTAGAAGTCCAACTCCCGTCACTAAGGATAGCTTTGGGTAAAAAGATCAGAGCGAATGCAAGTTAGGGTTATAAGAGCTCAAAAGTTTGGAGGAGAGATGCCTACGGGCATGCCAAAACTCAAGTTGTACAAAGCTAAAATAATTTAAGCTCATAAAAAGTTGGTCCATCCTAGAGCTTTTCAAGTAGGAGAGCCTATTTTAGTTCTAAGAGACTTATTATTGCCCATCGTAAGTTGGGAGGCAAGTTTGAACCCACTTGGGAGGGCCCTTTTCCATAGAGAGGCCTACTAAGGAGGATCTTATCAGCTTATTAATCATAAGGAGAGCACCCAATGCTTCCAATCAACACTCTACTTAAAGAAATATTATAAATCATGTTTAAAAATAATTATCATTAATGAAAATTCTATTTGAATTCAATCTCTTCCATGTTGAAATTATTTTTTGTTTTATGAATTGATGTGTTTAGGGTAGGTGTAAGGAACAGTAGTGTCCTATCCTTCATCGACACAACACAAATAAAAAGTACACACAAACATATAAAACAAACACATATCTTTTATCTCAGGCTACTTTGAGTTGAGATAATGCCCCAACAACACTCTTTCATTGCTCTCGGTCACGTCTACCCTAATGTGTCACCCAGTGGTCTTCTTACTTTGGAGGATGTAAGTCTATGCTTTCCTTCCTTACTTGGCCTTTGCGCGAGCACCTTGTTAGTTTGGTAGGCCTTACTGTGGCGGTAAGCTACCTCATGTTGGCTTCATTTAAAGGATGTGAGTCTCTACACTTTCATCTTGGATTAGCCTACGTACACTGATTGGGTTGAGTATATTTGAGGTTTAGGATAAGTCCCCTAGTGGCTCCTTCCCTCTAACTATTTAGTCAGGTAGTCCTTCCTCGAGGCTCCCCGCTTAGTAGTTGCTCTAGGTTAGATAGCATCTATCTTGATGATGACAAACTATCTCGATGATCAGTTCTGCTTGTAAAGTTGTAGGCCTACATGCTTTCTTTCTAGATTGATCATTTCACATCACTACCTTAGGTTGGTTGGTTCTCACTATGCGATGGACAAACCACTCATCTTGATAATATCTTAGGTTGGTTGGTTCTCACACCTTAGGATACACCATTGATGGTATATGTAAGTTTTCTATGCTTTCTTCTTGTGTTGTCCATCGTACGCCTATAAGCTTTCTTTTCCAAGGCTCAGGATAATTCCCCTAGCATCACCTCTACTGTGGGCACTATATTTGGTTCACATCCATTGTGACCCCATTTAGACACTACCTAGGTTAGTATCGGATTTGACAATTCTCTTTTCCAGGTAACCACCCATGTGGTTGGAGAATCCATCTTGTGGATGTGCAGATTCTCTCTTGGTCTAGTAAATCTAAGATAGGTCAGGGCCGACATAGCCCCTTCGTATGGTCCCCACCTAATATTCCACACAAAATATAAATAAAATATATATTCACTTGTGGATTAAGGGACACTTAGTACCTTTTCCCAAGCAAGGCATCCTATCTTTAGGTCAATGTCAACAAAACTCCTATGAATCCTACTTCTCTTGAGTTGATATAAGTCCCAAGGCATTCACTCATAGTCACCCCTAAATTGGGTTCTATATTTTTGCTACCAACATGTCACCCCTGGTTGTTCCTACTTTAGAAGATGTAAGTCTGCACCTTCTTCCTAGCTTTTGCATACCAAAGGAAACCCCTTAGGTTGGCTAGCTCTACCCCAGGACCAGTAGACTATCCCTTCTTAATGGGTCCATTGCATACCATCATCATCCATAAATTAAATCTATCAAATTTGACCGAGCTCACATCCCTAGTGGATATGCCCTCAATTCAAATAAAACTAAACCAAACAAACCATATCAAATCACATGAAATTAAGATAAAATTAATCTTGATTACTTTAGAGTTGACATAAGTTCCCAAATTTTACTCGGTAGTCTAGGTTAGGTTGATTTTATTGCATCCAACAGGTCACCCTTGTTCCTCGCATTGGAAGATGTAAGTAAGTGCTTCTTCTTGCTAGCACATTCATTGCATTGAAGGCAACCCCTTAGGTTGGCTAGCTCTACCCACGGATAGACTATCCCTTTGGATTTGTAAACTAAGGTAGTTAAGGCTGATATAGCCCCTTCTTAGTGGGTCCATCGCACACCAACAAGGCCCATACATTAACTCAGATTAAATTAAACCCAATTTAATTTTCCCCAGTGGAGTTAAATCACACCCTTCTCCCTAGTGGAGCCCCAAATCATATATAAATAAATCAAGCAAATAAATTAAATTCAAAACCAACCTCCCTAGTGGAGCCAAATTAAACCAACTCCCCCAGTAGAGTCTAAATCAAAGAATCCAACCAAACTCTTATCCAGTGGATACATCTCCAAATTATGAAATCAAACTCAAATCCCAATCCCCGATGGATAGCTTTGAACCTACTTCCCTTAGTGGAAGGTTCATATACATCCCTAGTGGACTCGAGCCCATGTCTCTAGTAGATATGCCTCCACATCAATGATAACAAAAAAAATTAAAGTTGATTTGATCTTAATCCCTAGTGGATTATAGATTCTTATCCCCAATAGATCTTCTTTCCAAAAATCATATAATCAAATCAAATTCAAACCTTATCCATAGCAGATTTTCTTATTCTTTGCCAGACATCCCCTCACATGTCATGTCCAAT